>JBCAUI010505250.1:0-13002 GCA_038406195.1 Haplosyllis anthogorgicola | reverse complement strand
TTACCAGTCTAATTCTTATTAGATTATAGAAGGTTAACATTGCAATGACCTGGGAATCCAGTCAAGTTTACCACATCCAATGTTAACAACTACATGGTGATGGCTATAGCATAGCACAGCTGAAAGCTGTGGTCGCCCAAAGGAAATTCCCCTATACATTTTATTTACACTTTATTTAAAATTATCCTTTTTCATCCTAAAATATACCTCTGCCAATCTTCGTGCTGTGCTGATAGATGTTGACTTTTGTTCTCCATAATCTTCCAGCTTACGTGACATACTTCTGTTCTCAGCAATCAGATCAAACAGCTCTGAATCTGGCATATTGGCTGCCTGAAATAATAATTAAAACGAATTTTATCCCCATTTTATCGTGGCAAAAACGAAACGTCATTTGTTGTTCACCTGATTGTGTGAATACAAAAGATCATCTATATTTAGAACATCCAATTTTTAAACTAATTTATCCGTATGGGCTAATGATTATCTCAAAAAGATACCTTGCTGTATAGCACATCCAGCCAATAATCGGCAACTTTAGCCACAGCTCCAAAACATTCATCCAGAGTTTGTCCCTTCAGGAAAGCCTCGAACACTCCTGATTGGAAGATCTTCACCAACTGCAACTCCCCTCTCCTCTTCACCTCAAAACCCTGTAAAGGAAATATGTAAACCTGAGCTTTTCAATGTATTTCAATTTAAGCGCTGGACTCTTAAAATTAAATTTAATACTGGGTTACGATTAAAATTGCAAATACCTTTAATTCAGCCAAGGAGCCGTCAAAGTTGAACACAGCATACCGCTTCTTTAGTTTCTTTCCTTCTTCCTTTGATGCCGGTAGAATCATTGCCAAATACGGACCATCCACCTGGATTTACATGTAAAATTGAGCTGTCAGCAGTGAATTAAGTCTTGAATACATGTATGTCTGCAGGTCATTTCAACAATATTTATGTGAATTACGGGGTGTCAAGTAATAGGAATGCTCAAAAAAAATAGGAAAATAGGAATTTCGGACCCTGAAAAATAGGAAAAAAGTAGAAATTTGGCCCAAAAAATAGGAGGAAAATAGGAATAATCTGAATTATTTACTATCATAATAACTCTTTGAACACATCAAAATCACAGCATATCCAAATTAAGATACAACTTTGTGAAACAATCCATAATAAGTTGATACTGAGGTACACTAGAATACCCTAAAAGTATGGGCCAAGAGGTGATGTCATTTACCAACATCCCTTTACTGTTATTATATCTTTCCATTTTACTACACAAAAAGTTAGGTTTTCACAGTTTGAATAGAGATATTGAAATAAAGTTTTCTCCTTAGAAAAGTATGACTTATGCTTGGGAAAACATGCTCAGCAAAACAAGGCTAGGGGAAAAAATAACTAAAAAATTGACTAATAAATTAGCAATTTTTTAAAAATTTCTTGTCATCTAAAATGATTGTGTTGTAACCAAATTCCCCATGTTTTTGATGTCTGAAAATACAAATTTATACCAAGTGATAAGACTGGTTCTTCTGTCATAAAAATAATTGGAAAACATTGTGATCTTTATTCATAAACATTAATCCAACATAATTTGCTGATACGTAATTCCAGGCTGTCAAGTTCCTACTTTTTCCTATTTATTTGAGCATCCTCCTATTTCTGGAGGAATATTCCTATTTTTTCCTATTTTTCTGGCTTTCCAACCTTTGATCCCTGCAATATTATTACTTCATCGACAATTCTGGTCCCAAATTTTTTTAGCTTCGCTTCGCTCGGCATATTGTTTAACTGATCTACTTTTTCAAAGTTACAAGCAACTTCAACATTCATTAAGAGACCTCCTCATGTTTTTGCACCCAAGTGAGTGGTTAAGAATTATGAGTAACATTTATTCAAGAGTTAATATCGATAACTCAGGTTGACATTATTGTTTCAAACATTTATCACTTTACCCAAAAAGGTAAGTGTGCTTGCTTGTATGCCATATGACTTTCAATTATCTCAGCGGTGGCCTTCATTTTGCTGTACAATGCAACCCGCTTAGCTCGAACTCCAAGGGAGCCATAAAAAAGGTCAAAGGTAAATAGAGTTTGAAATCCTTCCGAAATGTATCTAACAGGAATGAAATAAAGTTTGATCTAAGAGATAAAATGAGTTAAGCAATGTCGAGCTAAGTGGGTTGCACTGTAAATTATCGGCTTTCACATTCAATTTTGGACCTACCTCGAAGAAGATTGAATTTTCCGATCTGACTTCATAACGCAGGTTTTTGGGATCAACATACTCGTGATATTGGTCGTTAGTAAAGGAATCCTACAAAGAAACGTCATTAAAATATACGTTTTGTAGAGCCAATTTTAAGCAAATGCGTGACAATCTAAATTCTGATACAAAGTTTTGCTTTTCAAGTCTTCATCATGTTTGAATAATAAATTTAGCCTGAATGTTTCAGAACTGTTAAATCTACTTGTGGTAAGAAACGTACCTTAACCATAACATTTAACATAGCACCTGGATACGATATTGGAACTTTTGCCTTCTTCGGATTGGTAGTTTTGATGATGTAGTTTTCTGGGAAACTTGCAGGCAAGACGCACCAAATACCGTCTGTGTCTAATTCTAAAGGTCGGCCTGGTAAATGCAACACATCAAATAATACATTTGTTTATATGTGTCACAAGTTCAAATGGCTGACTCAGTCGAACTGAACTCCAAAAAACAAAAACAAAAAAAAAATCATTTTGCTTTCCAATCTTCAAAGCGTTTTAAATTTACAGCATATTAAATCCGTTTTTCTCGAGAATAGAGTTGACATGTAAAATATTATATCTAAATCAGGATGCACTTTTACAAACTTTTCATGATTTTGGCATGTTATCCCGTTTCTTGCATAATAAAACATTTGGCATCATATGTACACTCCTCCCCGGATATATCGATATCGCTTATATCGATATCCCGCTTATATTGATACTTTTTTTCCACACCAAATCAATAGACCCTCATGTTAATTGTTCTGCTTATCGATATCCCGCTTATATCGATTGTATTTTTCGCACCAAAAATATCGATATATCCGGGGACAAGTGTAAATGATTTATTACCTATCTGCTCCACTATTTCTCTTGCCTGAGTAATGATACTGGCACCAGTGTAGCACACAATGCCAGCCATCTCCATCGAGTACCATCTCGCTCTAAAAGGGTTTTAAAAACATAGGTTGAATGTGCATCTTTTATTCACACGATACATCTCACGACAATAAATTCAAAATTATTCAATTGCATACTTCAACAAGTTCCAAAGATGCATTGTCAGACATATAAGATACGTATCGTTACAATATTTAGTGTGAAATTGGTATTAACAAACGTATTGTAATAACTGCCATGATCTTCAACACAAATATTCATATCCTTACCCCTTTCTCATCACATAGCCATAGAAGGAGTTGAGAATACACTTATGTGCCAGTTGTAAGGAATCGTACAGAACGACCATTCCGTTTGCCCTCTTAATTTCCGCAGCATCTTTCTTCTCTTCTGCCTCTGCGAGTTTTCTTTTCCAAACCTGTAGGATAAGCTGAGCAATGGTATCGAGACTACGACTAAGAAAATCGATGAGGTCCTTACAAATAACAACACTTACTCCCAAATAACTTGATTATTATAGAGAAACAACTGCCTGGAAAATATCACCACAATCTAGCATCACACTTTATTAAGTCGCCTGGTTTCAATAATTTTAGCAATTCTCATTACAAGAACGCCACATAGTAAGGGCATCTGTGTAATTATTAATCCAAACTTAATTTCTGCCAGAGACAGTTGACTCTTTTGGCAAAAAAACCCAAAGACATTTTCAAAATGGATGAAACTATGTCACACTATCAACTGAATCCCTGAGTCGACATGTGAAAAGAATTAATATCAACACACATACCTTAGTTAAGCCTTTGAACTCATATCGTCGATCCCTGAAGGCTCGCACTGTGTCTACGTAAAAGGAGTTCTCTCTTTGACACACTGTCGCAGTACGATTTTCTTGTGATGTGATCTTAGTTTTCTTGTAAGCTTTCCGACAGTAATCTGCCAAACGTTTCTTTTCATAACTGGCTTGTTCCTCACGATTAAGTTGATGGAATGCCCTGGGTTGTCCGCCGGGGAATAATGGTGGAAATTTCTCGTTCTCCAACTGTTGTTGAATCCTGTGATATTCATTCTTACTAGCAGGCACTGCAAACAGTCATCAAGAATTGCTTCAAACATGTTTATGAGCAGAATCATTGCACAAAACGAACTAGAGGATCAAAATCAACGGTGCAAGCTTATCTTGTTCTTTTGTTTTTTGATATTTTTATTTTTTATTATTAATTTTTTGTAGCAACTGTCGCCACTTTTTCAAGGACCTGTCTTTTTACTTTAACTTAATAAAATCTTGTAGCAAAATAAAGATCCACTTACTGTAATCACCCCTCCAGGTCCATGTTAATTTGCGCTGACATCTTGCATTAGGTTTGTTGAAGTCACAGGCTGCACATGTTGCCTCGTCAACAATGGCTGGTGGCTATCGGGACAAAAATTTAAATATTATCAAAAAATATAAACTGTTTCGAGAACTTTGAAACAACATAATGTCCTTGGTACCAATTAAAAATATAAAGAAGTATGTCAGCTACCTGAAGTCTGTTAGTCAGAATGATGTTGGGATACATAGCGCCGACATCTAAATGGTAAATGATTGGGTTCTCCAGTCGGTTTGGTGTGTCTCGTAACATCGACAGTTTCTCTACCACGTCCTGACAAACCTACAACCATACATTTTTGGAACAATTATACTTTAGCACATACTTCTATCCAATGCAACTAACCTTTTGTGGAACAGTGCTTCTGTAATAATTTGTGTGTGTTTTCATGATTGGCTAGTACTCTGCCAACAAGTTAACAAGCCTTATCATAATTCCTACCTCATCAAAGTTGGTGACTGTGTCCATCGGAATCTTCTCTTCAACTTCAATTGCATGCTTCATTGTGCGTTCCACTTTGTCTATTAAATTCTGAAAGGCTTCTGGCACCTACATTTGAAGGATTATTTCGCAAAAATCTTTGAATACATGCATTGCAATGTTCTGTTCCGAGTTATTCAACCTTTCAAATGTCTACAAATTCGACCCATTCTGCAAACTTTCTACTTTTTAAATTTTGTGTTGGAACCAGGGTCCATTTGTGGGGCCACTGATTACCCCTGTTTTGGACATCGTGTGACCTTCCCCACGGGCTTTAAATCCAGGGTTTGTCCCTCACCTGCCTCTTTCTTGTTTGTGTGTGGTAATTCCGGAGGTTAAGTCTTGTGCTACACCTGCCTTCTCTACTGATACCCATTCCACAACCTCAGATGACTATGGTTTTACGTCTGTACGTACCATTCTGAATCGACATGGAATATCTGCTCTAAACACCCCAGATTCAATAGCTTCCACGTGGCCTCCTACATACGTCTCTGAGTCGAGTACATGACCCTTGTCCGTCAGTTTGTTGTATACAGCTTCTTGTTTGTTTGGATAAACAATATTAGCATGATATGCCTGCACCATCAGCAAGGCTTCACAAAGAGTACCCGAACCTTTTCTCAGCACCTAGAGATATCAAGAAGGAATATAATAAGTCAATCTGCTGTGTAACAGTATAAACCGACATACCGTATTTCTCCGAATTGGGGCACCCTCTCTAATTGAGGCACCTTCTTTCCTTTGGAGACAAAATTAATTTAGCAAGTCATTCTTTGTCAGTATCTTGTAAAGAGAGATGTATAAGTTAACTTTTTAAGATGGTTAAATCTCTTAATAAATGTCACTTTCTGCATATATGTTGTGCTAAACCCCAATTAAATTTAGGTTTTCCGAATTTTTTTAAAGAGGCACTCCATCAAAATTTGGTCTTGGCACCAGGTGCCTCAATTCAGGTAAATACGGTATGTTATAATCTGGATTAAAGTGAACAGTAATGTTTACTCTACGCATGTATACCATTCTATTATAGCTTTAAAAGTAGGAATGTTTACCTCATCCGGTTCCATTGGAATGATCGTGCACAGTGCAAACACAAACGGATGGACATACTTCATGTAGAGGTAGTAAGTAGCCACAGCATCAGATACGGAATAATTACTCAGCACCTGCATGATAAGAAGCAGTGTAAACAGATTCTTAGAAGATATATTTTGGTAAATAATGCTTTACATTGTTCAAAGTTTACATATTATTTAAAAGGGTCATTTGCTCATTGCACTCTGTATAATGAGTGCAAAGCGAAATTTTATTGTTGCCTTTAATTTAATAGTGGGTATGGGCAGTTTTATTTCTTTAACAGATTGTAAGTGCAGGAAACAGAATCTTGGACTGGGCTGAGAAGATAGAAAGCTGTAATTTACCTGCGGTTGTTCTGATGCTAAACGACACATGTCCTCTGGGTCCAATTCAACTGGGTCGTATCTCAACTTGGCCTGCATTCAAAGATTACTTTTACGTCTATATTTGGTACACAGCTACTTTTTTGTTTCCTCAACGTATACCTTGAAAGCTACTCTATTTAATATACAGAAATGTATCAAAAATACCTTTGCTACTGCCTTCAAATTTTGGCTTCCAACTGGAAGATAACTGTCTCTTTTTACCCATCTGGAATAAAAATATACTTTTTACGTCAAAAACTTACACGTGTACATTAAAATTGAATAATGCACTGGCAATCAGTTACAGATATCACATCATATTACATCCCATTATTAGTAAAAGATGTTCATTACTGACCGAAAGCAGTCCATATGAATTGCAGGCCTGCTCTTATATTCTCCTGCACTATCCTTTGCAAAACCAATCTCTTGAAACATATCTAACCCATGAAACGCAGCTCTCGCCTCAACAAAAGGCCTGAAATCAGAAGTGTAATATGTATGACATATTAAATATACTGTACGTTTTGAAAGTAAAGTATTTCAGAGCTGTCTACAATTTAATTTCAACTGATCTATCCTTCAATTCAGCTATTCTAGTTTCACGACTTTGACATGAATACACTTACCAATCAAAGCTGTCTCCGTTATAAGTGGCAAACAAGTTGGGTTTCATTTCTAACGTGTGGTCAAAGAATTTCTGGAGAAGAGATACCTGTAAGAGAGGCAATGCTATGAAACTCAAGTCATGTTCATGCGATTATCTATTTAAAATCTCATCATACTAATGATAAATACCGTATTCTTCCGATATACGGCGCATGCCCTAATTATGGTGCACCCCCTTTTTTGAGGTATTTTACTGTTGAATATTTTTTCACCATTGTAAATTACAAACAGTTGGTGCAATGTGGTCATAGCTATATTGTCAATTTTTGTTTAACTCAAGAAGAGGTCATTGTTATTTGAACATCTATAAATAAACCCTAAGGAAGTTCATACAAATATTCTTTTAGATGAATTTAGGCATCCTGAGGTATGAGATGATGTCTCACAAGGTATGTGACAGGAAAGTGGGGTATGAAAAAAAAGCTATTTTCGATTTGCGCATGTGCAAAAATAAGTGCTTAGCGCATGTGCCTTAAATTGGCACAATACGGTATGAGGCAAAAATCTAAGCTCTGAAGGAGGGAGGAAGGAGTAGAAATGCCAGTGAACAATTTTGAACAGATGTCTCTCATCCTTGGGGTGGGGCCGGGTGCCTGGCTGCCTGCTCAAGCTGCCTGCCAGCATATCCATTCACTCGCCTGGTCAAATTTCCGACCTGAAATGGCCTCGGGCAACCCAAGATTTACCCCAGATTGCTCTGCAGGGGAAATTTTTAGATGATTTTAATGTTTTCTGTTCAAGTCGCAGATCAATTAAGAAGACAGCTATTGTATATTAGAATTGTAAATGGAACCCATGTTTAAGATATTAAATGGTTATCAATAATCCGGACTAGCTGGATTTGCTTCGGGCAACCTGATTTGAGAGCCAGGTTGCCCTGCAAGCAACCATATATTTTTCACTAATTCGAACCCTGCACTGGCCGACCTGTTTCGTGTCCTTCCTTCTTTGGCAGTGGGGGGCAGGCGGAGGGGAGGGGGGTTAACTTGCATTACAAACACCACTGTCACTTGGTCTATATTTGTCGTAATTTCACTCATCACGAGTGTAAAGTTTGTTTCGCCCAAACTAATTTAGGGGTTAACCAGTTCTGCAGAAAACCTTGTATGTCATGTCTTATGATCCCCGTAACTTGGTGGAATTCACTGATTTTCGGAACTTCTAGTTTGTAAAAAGAAAAAAAACAGTACTCCACCTACCTCATCTGCTTCATTGAAAACAATAAATGGTCCTTCATACTCGGGTCTGGGTGTGTACTCAAAATCTTCGATATCTTGCGAGATAATTTCTCTGTTGCATATCAGATAACCCTAAAAATATCAGATTGTAAGACTTGAAAAGCACTATTGGACATTAGTGCTTTCCATGACAGTTATTTGAAAGGTTATTCTAGGTTATTTTCTGAACATTTATATTTGGCGGCATGTTTGAATAAAAACTCGTGCTTAACGGCCATTTTAGGACCTCGAAAGTTAGGTTTTTCAGCTCACATTGGAAATAAGGCAAAATTACGAAAACAAAATATTCCAAAGCCCGAAAGGATAAGGCTTTTTTATTTAATGGGTTAGATTACATTTCCCACCACACTTTGATATCCGAATTTCACCGCATCAACCAATTCCATCACAAGTCAATGGGGAAAAATTATTAATTTTGTTGGCATTCACGAAAAGTTAGTTTTAGTATGAGGGATCAAGGTCAATCTTTGTTTTTTATTTTCTTTCTAGTTGCCGCACTTTGAAAATCCTGCCAGTACAATGTAATCCAAATGATTAAAACAAAATGCCCAAACATACCTGTCCATCAATCATGTAGGAGATCATCATTATTTGATCCACTTGGGCGTCTGGAAATTTCAAAGGTAACTTCGTTGTTTCAATATCAAAAGCTAACACGACTGGTTCCTGAAATAAAGAACGGATAAATATATGAATAAACAGATGGGCAGTTTTGCACTTTCTTTATTTCAGTCGTTTCCAACGTATAACACGACACCAGCCATACAGCATTTGACAGATCACCACGTTTTAAGTAAAAAATAGGTCCAGATGGACCTGAGCTCATTTGGCATTATCAAAAAACTATGATGATTTAAGTCACAGTATCACATGATATTAAATAAAGAGTTCAAGGTCAAATCTATAGATGTGATTTGTGAAAAACACAAATATTGCTCCCAAACTGGAAATATGGGTATCAGCAATATAATTTTTATAAGGCATTAAGTGGGTATCTTGATACAAAGGACTGCCAAATATGAAGTCTGTATCTTCAACTGCAAGTTCAGGAGCAAAGGTCAAAGAAAAACACAAATATGGCTGCCAATTTGAGTATAATCGTCACAGCAGCATAATTTTTGCTAGGCTTTAAGATGGGACACAGTTGCGTATGTGTGTAAGATATGAAGTCTCTATGATCAACAGTGTGCTCAGGGTGAGTGTGCACAGACAACGCCAACAACGACGACGACGGACAATTCATGATTCTATATGCTCTTTGGCAATTATGCCAAATGAGCCAAAAATTCTTATGCTATTTCATTTTCATGTTAGTTTAAATGTCATTTCTCATTCCAAGGCATCTATATTAGTAAGTTGATATGGTGTTGTATGCTAACTGATGAAAATCCGGTTTAGCATTGCCACAAAATTTGAGCAAAGATACACTTCTCACATTGCATGTGACAATAATTGGCATTTTAATCATTGCTATTTTACTTTTCAAAATTTATTTGGAAGTAATTTGGTCGAAATTTAAATTCCATCCCTTAATAACACGTTAAAATGTTCAAAATAATTAGACTTACGGGTCTGTCCACTATGTCCTCTCTGAGGCGGATCTCTGGTGGTGCCTGACCACGACCTCGGACTGAATACCACTGACCCACGTTTATCTTCAAATCTATTGACACTCTCACATGGTAGGGGACATCATACTCTCTGAAAAGTCCAGAGTAGATTTTAATTTCTTACATGAGTGAATACATCAGTTCACGAAATTCCTTGATGGTGCTAACATATCCATTACCGTTCCTTTTTCCAGACGTGACATTTGGAGAAGTTTGAAAACTTATCATGGCCCATCACCAAATGTTGAAAATTGCAGGACAAAATGATTGCCAGTCTAAGGTGTTGCACTTTTTTTTCTTTTTTTTTTTCAAAATACCACAGGAAATCATTTTACTGTTACCTGATATCCACAATGTTTTCCATCTGGTCCGTGGCCTTTCGTGCTGCTGAACCGTCCTCACCCCTGAAGTGAAGGAGATTGATTATTGAGGAATTGTTTCTATCCCTGTTATGTAAATACAAATCTAATTTTGGATGGTTCTTTAAACTTCACTTTAAATTTCATGGGGTTTTTTTTCTTTTACAAACTGGCAGTCCCTTCACTGGGGCCAATACACAACCATTTTGCGTGATTGACCACTGGTTCACATCTGGGACTTGGATAGCATGATGAACTTACCCAGCTAACATTTCCGTGTATGCCGTGTGAGATTTCTCTGCCTCCTTGTTCTTTTTGATCGCTGGCATAACCTCACGCCTCACTTTCATCAAATCTTCCACCGACAGAAAGGACAATTTTAAGTAGGTTCTTTTCAAATTTACCAAGTGGTTATGCTATTAAAGAGAGAAAAGAGAAATTAAATATGACCTTTGAGAACATTGCATACTTTCTTTAAGTGTTTAAAAATAATCTTAAAGCCCAGTTCCACAGACAGTGATTGAAATCAGTCAGAGTAAACGATGGCTTGTCACTCCAGTATACCATTATACTAATTAGTCTATCACGCTTTGCGCTGATAGACTTCTGTGGACGGCAAGGTGGTTTGCCTATTGAGTCAAAAGTGGGCATATGGACCTTCCCCCGCCCCCAGCTGCTGAGGTGTCATCAGGTCCAAGTGCAGACCAACCCACCCCCAGCTGAGGTGTCATCAGGTCCAAGTGCAAACTGACACACCCCCCAAATTCTGAGGTCAATCAGTTAAAAGTGCAGATCCACCCTACCCCCTACTTCTTACTACTTTTATACCTAACAGGAAATGCCTGCTTTTTTCATTACAAATTTCACTCCACAAATCTCAACTACAAAATTAATGTTGATGTTTATACATTGTTGAGGGTTAGTGTGCATTTATATGATGCCAATTACTGTGATACAAATAGAGTAACTGTTTTATGAGGAATTACTTCAAATTTAAATCCACAAATATCAACCACCATATTGGCACATCCAATCTTTGAAAAGTAATATTTCATAATTAAGACATTTTGGAGACTTTATTTGCTTGTATATTATGCCTGGTTTGGCACTGTAGGTACTTGTATATTATGCCAAATATTTTGATACAAATAGTGTAATAGTTTTATGAGGAATGACTTCAAAGTTATATCCACAAATATCAATCAACTTTATGCATCCAAACTTTGAAGAGTAATATTGCATAAGTAGACATCATGGAAAGTTGATCTGCATGTATATTACACCACGTTTTGTGAGACAAAGTGCATTATGGGATATATTTTTGGAAGTGAGTTCAGAAATGGTCCAAAACTGGGTAAAAATGCATCGTAATTGAACAGGACCTATGCAGCAGTGCTTCCTAGATCCTAATCTATCTCTATACTGTTTCAGGACTCAATGACTACATTTTCTGGCTAAAAATCAAGAAAAACTATATCTTGGAAACCACATATTGTAGAGACTTCTAACCACCATTGGATTCGGCACATCCAAAAGCCTACATGCGGGGACTTTCAAGCCTTTTTGGGCACTTTTCCCTGTCAAAATCAACATTTTCTTTTTTTATCCAGTCCCAATTTTACACCCTGGCACATTTTCTTAATTTTGACAGGGAAAAAAGCATCAAAATGGCTTGGAAATCCCTGCATATAGGTTTTGGGGCAAGCCGAATCTTTTGGCAGTGGTTTCAAGTCTCTACAATAAGTGGTTCCTGAGATATTGCAGTTTTTTGGTGAAAAGTGGTCAAAATTAGCATCAAAATGCATCATAATTGAATGGAACCTTTACCACAGTGCTCCTTGGATCCTAATCTATCCCCCTACCAAGTTTCAGAACTCCATGACTACATTTTCCATCCAAAAATCAAGAAAACTATCATATCTTGGAAACTGCTAATCGTAGAGACTTCTAACCACCACCATTGGATTTGGCACACCCCAAAACCTACAGTGAAAACTTTAAGCCTTTTTGGGCACTTTTTTCCTGTCAAAATCAACATTTTCTGTTTTTTGGCAGTCCCAAATTTACATCCTGGCACATTTTAATTTTGACAGGGAAAAAAGCATCGAAATGGCTTGGAAATCCATTTCGAGTCTCTACGATATGCAGTTCCTGAGATATCGCAGTTGTGAAAAAGTGGCCCAAAATGGGGTAAAAATGCATTGTAATTGATTTTTCACCCAGAAAAACTGCCTTAATATTGCCAGAATCCACATTTAGATGTATTTTGATGTGCTGATCGCAATGGTGCATGTTAAAAGTCTGTACTGTTAACTGTTAATAGTTTTTGAGATAGTTTTTGTTTCTCCCCTTTATAAAGAATTTGACCCCCCCCACCCCCATCCTCCATACCTCTCAAAAGGATTTGACCAATGTTTTGTAACGCATTTTGAAAAAAAAATTTGCAACTGAATGTAAAAAAATAGGTCTGTGGGACCTGTGCTGATTTAAAGAACACACACACATGCATGCATGCATGCACGCACAGGTAATCCATATTTATATTACATAGGTAGATCTAAAGAAAATCCATATATTCCATATTTATATTCTAACTTACATGTCTCTTTGTCAAAGTAATATTAAAACAATAGTGTATACTGGATAGTATCTTATACACAAACACAGCCATAAATC
>JBCAUI010505239.1:0-13005 GCA_038406195.1 Haplosyllis anthogorgicola | reverse complement strand
AATTTTCCACTGTATTTATGTTAATTAACCATTTCTTGATATGATACATAACCATTTCTTGATATGATACAAATCAACAAATGGTTAATTAACATAAATACAGTGGAAAATTAGCCTAAATTAGCCTAAATTAGGCAGGTCGTGAATTAGGAAAAACCTCTATTCTGTACCTTTACAGAATTGAAGGTCAGAATTTTTTAAACAATTGTTTTAATGTTTATGATGTTTAATTATCATTTACGAAGCACACGGTGGGCTGTCAACTGAAAGGCATTTCTGATTTTTTATCAATTCGATATTTTCACCCCAGAAGGCTGCCTAAATTCGTTTGATTGCGCAACCTCTTCTACCCAGGCGTATTGCTTACTGAATGTTCTTAACTTAGGCAAATGTAGGATACGAAGCAATTTATGGTGATGCCTCCGGTTAACACTGCTGTTTTCTCTTATTTTGTCCTTAAGAGGGAAAGCAAAACACCTAAATTTGGCAACCAACTGTTTTCCTTTTGCTGTTGAAAGTGTTGAAGTTGGCTGCGTACGAAAATGTCATAAAATGGTTTAAGATGTACTATAAATTGATTGACAAATGAGTTGCTATGGCAATTAATCTAAGTGTTGCCATGGACATCTGTGCTTTTACGAACGTTCTCCTTTTATTGAACTGTTAAGTAGTACGATCAAGATGTACTTAGGATTTGGATGACTAATGGACTGGTCAAAACAACGCATTACTGTGGTCAAACTGTAAACTGTACTGTTTGTGTTCGGAAAGAAACAGCTCTCAAAATGGAATGGAGCGTGGAGCATATTTTAGTGAGACAAAAGAGTTACATTTGCACTTTATGTACTTGATGTAATTATTCTTTTCAGTGCAAATGTTTCAAAGGTAAAACTAGCCATATGTAGCAGAATACGAAATAGAATTCTAAATGTAATAAGAAAATACCAGAGCTTCCACAATGTAATCTTTAAACTTTAATGCACTTTCCTGATACTCATGTCTTAAATGTTATTGGAACAATGGCCGCTTTAATGATAGCCTGGCATTTACTGGTGATAGTAACCACCTTTGAGCTTCATTGGTAAGACATTCTGAGATATTCTTAACATTTTTACTATTAAAAACTTTATTTTATTTATTTTGTTCATGTATTTATTTATCTTCTTACGATGCGAATAAAAAAAATTAGCTGATCAAATTGACTTTTCTTGAAGCTCCATTGGACATTTCCGCTTCCATTAGGACTATTTTGGTGACACATCTACGCGTACACAGAAACCAATTTCCATTTTAAACCATTCGGCCCCTTATTGAAAACACGATCTCCTACACGCATGAAATATGGATTTTAGATTGCGCTATTCCAATACCATCTGTACACGTAAAATATCGAAGTAAGATTTCAAGTTGTTATCAATAGATTTATGTGAAGCAACAAAAGGAAAGCATATTTTTCAGTATTACATAAATGCAAAAATGGAATATATTACTGAGTAGAAATATGTAATTTATTTTCAGTCGAAGGTTTATCCGATAGCCAAAAATATTTAACCATCTCAAAATTATGAAAAACATTATAGTTTGACCCTAGCCTGTAGATGATTCTCTTCTTAACCTTGAAACACCGTTTACGTTCTCGTGATAAGAAACTTAGCCAGTAACTTTCGCCGACAAAATTGACCAACATAGATAAAACAGAATGCTGTTAGCTCTAAACATTTAAAGGCCTAGATCCAAGCAAAACTCACACGGACAGATAGACACGATCATAAGTAGTAAAACAATCCTCGTGTGAATGTAATTTCACTAAATTTGAAAAAGAGAGAAGGTTGTCTAAGTAAAACTCTGTGTTTTCCATTATTTAAAAGAGTGGAAAAAACCCTAATTGCATAACTACATCATACACACTAAATATAAATATAGAATCAAATGAATTGATTGCTATCAGTTACTCAGTCTTTCAGAGAAGAATTTTATATCTTAGGCGGTAACATTTACAGAGTGATAACATTAAGTTAGTCCAACATTAACGAATAATTTCCTGAGAAATGTGCACCGTGGAGTGCAAGGAAGATCCGAATTACTGTCACAAGTTACTGTCATCACAGACGAGGAAGAAAAAGTGAGGTAAAGTAAATTAAAGGATTCTCCTCGCAGGAATGGTGCCCTGCGCCTGCAAATCTATAAAACAGTATTCAAAGTTGATTGAATTGTTTCTTTGATGTGATTTCTCCCAGTTTAGCGCCTTGGAAGTAATTTTGACATCTGTCGTTGGATAGAAGAACTCAACTGCACTTCAATTATTGTTAAAATGCAATGGCTGATTTATATTATATTCCTCATTTTATCCTGTAGATGTAACTTTTGTGAAGAAAGAAAAGAGTCTTACTATCTCTGTCATGAAGAAATCTTATGTATTCCAGAGGCATTTGCGTAAGTAATCAGTTTCCCTAACTTTGTGCCCAGGGACACCTTATCGAATCATTTACACAATAACGAGTATTAAGTGCTGAGCCTTGAATCCTAGGTAAGGTCTGCAATCTGCTAATATATCAGAACTAAATTGAGCATCAACTGGATTTTAGTGATGCGTGTTTGTCTAATCACATCTGAGGCTGGTATGTCCTTTTAGAGTCGCCTGTCTCATCAAGGCTGGGGCTCAAATCATGCAAAGGCAATGTAATAACTAGAATGTAATAAAGGTAGCAGTTGGATGTATTCAGTTATTGTAAACACATTCCAACTGTAGGAAGTACCATTCGAGAGCAGCTTAACTAACTGTCTGTCTGTTGTTAATGTTTTTTCTCCATATGTATAATGGTGAGATGCAGGCACATAGATTCGCCAAGTCCTCTTGGAACATTTTGGATAGGAACCTAAAATATTAAAATCTGCTGTTAAATCGAAGGATTAAAGCTATGGATATAGTTGTTACTTTACAGCTGTTCCACGTATTTTGTGTAAACATAGTGCATTGTTTTTACACAGAGGATGTCCTGGTCAAGACCCCTTTGGGCATGATTCTAGGTCGGAGAAGACAGGAAAGTTATACACTTGGAGCAGGTAAATAATTTTATATCAACCTCACATCACAAAGTTGTTTCCTTCTGCACACCTCGTGATTTTTACAGATCAGAAGCCGGAAAGATTCTTCAGGTATAAGACTTTCATTGCTTCTTGGTTGTCACCTGGGAAATTGACGATTGAAATTGGGTCAATTATGTAGGACTCGTATTGACCAGTCATGCTCAACCGAACGACTTGGTGTACACAACTTCTTTATATCAATTGTCTTACATGAAAGGCACCTTTATATTTCAGGCTACAGCATATGTAACATGGTAAAACGAAATTACGAACCCTTTTGCTTTTTTCAGAGTTTCAAGATTAAATCTCGCACTGGGTGACAATTTCAATAAGTAAAGTCTCATCATGACAAGTGAAATTAGTAAATTACATCAGGTTGGAAAACGTTCATGTTTCACATTTTCACGGTCCCCACTTTGGGGGGCCTAATGCCGTGAAAGAAACACCAAACAGAAAATCAAGAAAGCATCTTATGTGTTAACAAACTGGCCAGAAAGACGTTTCTGCATTTTAACGTGACAAAATGTCTGTAGTGATAAAAATGAGAACAAGAAACTGGGATATTTATAAGTGTTTTAGACCATTTCGTTCTCTGTGAATCTATTCCACTACATACATTGATATACCTGTCTATACCATTTAATTTCTCAGAAAGCAATATTTAAAAGCAATCTTGAAAGCCTAGGATCATAATGTTACTTCCATAGATAAAGATACTTTCACTTGTCGCATAATGCCCAGGTTCCATAGATATAATTGTTCATGCATAATGCAAGGATTTCCCGAAAATATTTCCAGCTGCTGTGACGAACACAATTGATGAATTTCTTGGAATACCGTACGCTGCTGCACCAAACTACACACGACGATTTAAGGTAAAATATCAGGTTTTCACTATTAGTATTGTTATGAATTGCAGTGTAACGACATTTTTTATCCTCTATTAAATTTAACTCATCGTGTTTACAGAAACCTGAGCCTATTACATCGTGGACAGGAGTTCTCAACTGTACGCAGCCCAGTTATGTGTGTCCACAAAAGTCTTATTATACACAGACACGAAAAGAGAAACAAAGTGAAGATTGTCTTAATCTCAACATCTACTCGCCTCACAGGGTACATATTGCCATCAGCTCCTAGTAGTCTGAGAGCAAAGGAATCACACTCCACACCACTGATATGCGTGAAAACATGGTGTGAAATTCCATTGTTCCAAACTGATAGGATTTTCATACATGGATTGATTCAGTCAGTCAGTTCAGATCAATTTTATTTTAATAGAGTTTCAATAACCCGCATGAATTTCAATTGAAATTCGATTGAACTTTTTTATGTTTCAAACAAAAAAAAATCGTTTTTCTTCTTATACAATCAACTTTATCACCACGTTAATTAGGATAAATCTTTACGTTTATAATGCAAACCATGATTTGCAGGAGCAATGAAACAAAGGTAGCCCATACGTGATTATTTGGTGTTCTTGAAAGTCAAGTAATGATAGGGTGTTTCAACTATTTTCTGATAAAATCAAGTGGTAGACTTTCGTAGGTAGGTTACTGACACAGAAGAACAAACACTATTAATATTGTAACTACAGTAAAACTTGTCTTGAGCCAACTGTCCACTGTGCATACCAAATGGTATGTGGATGACAGTGTGTTTGCCCAAACTAGGGTAAGAATAGCTGGCGTGCAGTACAGTCATGTAACAAACATAGAAATGTGAACTTAAAGTGAGGGAATTTCTATTGTTTAGTCAATTTCACTGAACTTGCAATGGTAAAATTATTCTGACCTTAAATAAATAAATATTAAAATAAAAAATTGTGTTACAACTTTCCATGAGAAATCATTTCAAAATTGTTTGGGAATTGGTGTAGATACAAGTCCATAGTTCACAAATTGGAGAAAATATAAGTTCATCATTCACAGATGACAAGTTGTTTGCCCAAGAAATAGTGAGATACCTTGGAAAAAGTTGGTGAATTGGAAAAAGTCTGTGGATGACAATGTGTACGCCCAAGAGCAGGTTCGCCCAAAACAAGTTTTATATGGTTTCCTCCTGTGCTTTTGTCCCTATCAATAACACAGCATGAAATTATTTTGCTGCAGAAGGTTCGCAAATTAATTAATATAAATTTCAAGAAATAACTCAACTGTTCTGAATGCTTGCACATCATAAAATTGCAAAGTGAAAGAAAAATCTTGGCAGCGGTCTTGGCAGACTGTTATAATCACGTTGTTACGTTAATTATTTGGCTTTTGTGTGTGCCATGTATTTAAACCTTTGGTCATAAATTGTGCACAATGTACAAGCAGTTCCAAAGTATTGGATTGAATTAATTGTTCTATGTCTGCCAAGGGATCAAAAACAATGAATGAATCCGACAAAGATAGAACTCTTGCAAATGATACCATGGTTTCATAGATTCATGGTTTGAATCACTGAAGTAAGAGGGACTTTGTACTTTCTTGAATGAGGGAAAGACAAAACAAATTAAGAAATTCCTATAAATTTCGGAACGTACAGAACAAAAGAGAAAACACAAGAGTTCCATGCTGTGCTTTCGATTTCCTATTGTTCCAAAACTGAATAGAATTTTATGAATTGATAAAATAAAACTGTTGACTTTCATTCGAATAGGTCGATGTCGGGAAAAGGCACTTTTACAGGTGTGATTTTCTAGGTCTATTGAATGAAATTCAGTACGACTATTGCAAATCATGATATTGTTATTAACTTTTAACGTGTTGCAACAATTGAATTTGATGCTGGGTTATTAAAACTCTATTGAACTAAATTTGATTTAAAAAATCATGCATGTTTTATTAAAATATATAATCCAATTGCAGGAGACAAGAATTTTTGTTAATGTTGTCACGTAATATTGTCAAGGAACTGTGACATAACATTTTATCAAAATAGGACCTCATTGCAGATAAAACGACAAAATCATTCCATAAATTGGCAATTAAACAGTAGCTAACTCGTTTGTTTCTTTTCAGTCTGATTTAAACGAAAGTATCTTGGCACCCGTGATGGTATTTATTCATGGAGGTTCATATGAAGAGGGCGCTGGCATCAGATATGACGGATTCTCATTGGCTGCCCATGGTGTTGTTGTGGTTACTATCAACTACAGATTAGCTGTACTCGGTAATTCCTTCATCGTCGTTTCAAAGGGGATGTAAAAAACTAAACTGCAGTGGAAGAGTACTTCTCCATTTAAATAATCAAGAATTTGTTTACTAATTAACGCCAATGTGGTATCTACATTCCGGGTGGCAGTGAAAGTTAATTGTTTGTGTACTTAATTGCATCATTTAAATTAAATGTATTTGTTTTTATCAAGTTTCAAGTTTCACAAAAATGTCCATCTTTTATCATGATGACATCGAATGAGAAAGAAAAAAGATAGTCTATTGGCTTTGATATTGCAAAATCAAATTGCGGCGAGGAAAGAAAATGGATGCAAGAATAAAGTTAAGTAAAAACTATTTTGGTTACTTAGGATATCTTACAACTGGGGACGATCTGTTGCCTGGAAACTACGGTTTGTTAGACCAGATTGAATCTCTGAGATGGATACGTGACAACATAATATATTTCCATGGTGATGCGTCCAAGGTTACATTATTTGGCAGTAGTGCAGGATCCGCCAGTATTGGTCTCTTAATTGTTTCACCTTTGGCTCAAGGTATTAACACGTCTTTTTGAACAGCTACAATTCGGTATTGAATGTGAAACGTCTTTTGGCATTTTCGTGGAGAAAGAACTGATTGATAAAGAACGACAAATAATGTAATATTTATGCAAAGAATGATAAAAGAGACAAAATAGAATGTTTTTCTATTGTTCACACATTTTCAAAAACTGTTATTAGTATTAAATGTATTTGTATTATTTCGATACGGGTATAAAGTATTTGGTCGTCCTTATCGTTTTCCTTGCGCCCAGGTTTGTTTTACCAAGCAGTTTTACAGAGCGGTTCTCCCCTCTCGTTCTGGGCCGTGTACAATACGACCGTGAACCACGCTGAGTTCGTGCATAGCGTGGCGAAGCGAGTTGGGTGTGGGGACCGAGACCGTCACCGGGAGGTCGAGTGTTTGACCCGAATTCCCTTTGAAAGATTCAATGAAAATCACTGGAAGGTACATGTAAAGCTTGTTAAAATATTTATGTTACATTGGATTTTCGGAACAATAGCACGTCAAAAGCACAGCGTGGAATCCTTTTGTTCTTTCTTGTATTTATTGCGTTTCCAAAGTGATAAGAATTTCAGGAGCTGTAGTAATATTAAAAGTCTCTTATTTATTTTTAAAAACTAGTCCGAAGTAAAGTATATTTTCGTGATCATCTCTGGATCATATCTTTTTTGTGCGAGCAATCGAGGAATTTCAAAGCAGTTTTGTTCATAGTTTCACATAGTGCACTAGTACCATTTTCTCACGGAAGGAAAACACCGAATGTCCCATGTGGCAACATCTGTAAATGAGGCTGAAACAGGGCTGGCAGAATCTGAAAAAAAATATAAAATAATAAATTTTAAATAATTCAACTGTAATTTCATAATCTTCTTATCATTGTTTTAGTTTGGAAGAATTGTTCCATCTAATTTGAACTTTAAACCGCGCATTGATGGTTCTGTTATTCCCACTGACCCCGAGAGGGCGCTGCAGCTGGACGACTACAGTCACGTGAGCACAATGATGGGCGTTGTAGAGGATGAATGGGCCCGAAGTATGGGATGGTTGTTCAAGGACCTCAAACTCCCAAAATCTGGTAGGATGAGTCACAATATGACATTTTTTATGTGCCACTGAAATTCAGAAGGGAACGAATAATACAGCGCTGTCACGACTGTGTGGTGGTGAAAGAGTCCTGTATGTTTCTACTGCAGTTCAACATTTTGTTGTTTATTTTGGAAACAATGGGTAATTTTGTTCGTCTGAAAGACACAGTATAAAAATCTACTGTAGTTAAATGTAAAAAAAAGTAAATCAATTACAGAAGCTGACATCAAATTAATTTATTTTAATATTTATGCCATATTTTAATTTTCGTCAGTATTTCCTATGTGAGCGGTGTTTCACTAGTTGCGTGTACTATTCTGAGGTTTAATTAGAACATTCGTTACCGCATTTCTATTTTCATCACTTTTCATTTCCAGCAGCCTTCAATTAAAATGCCATGTAAAACATCTGCTTGTTGCATTAATTATAAAATTATTCCTCTTTTTATCAGAGAGAAATTTTTCAAATGGTCTTCAAAGAGATTCGTTCGAGAAGAGTGTAATTCACGTAATAACTAAGCGATTGTGGTGGCCAAAATATGTTGCTTACTTTATAATACATGAGTACACAGACTGGACACATCTGAATGACCCGATTGTAAACAGGGATAATTATGTTCGCGTACGTAGCATTTAATGAAGAGACTAGAAACAACCTATCGCATGCCAGGGAAAAAGTTTTGTCTAAATCCAGAACAAATGCTTGGTCACAATTTTCACTCCCGTGAAACTGACATTTTAATAACGTGCTCATGCAGTCTCTTACACATGAATTAATTTGTGGTCTTGGCCTAATTGACTTTTCGTGTTTTTTCTTCTTCTTACAGTTCAGTTCGGATCTACTGATGGTTGCCCCAACAATTAGAATGGCCATTTTTATGCAACGGTCTGGCAAGGGTGTCTTCGTCTACAAATTCAACCACAGAAGTACATTTACAAAGCCAGCCTGGTGGGGATGTTATCACTCGTTGGAGCTGGACTATCTCTTTGGTTCACCATTTAATGGCTACAACATTGCTAGAGATATGCCTCAAGAGCACACTGCCCTAGATAGGAAGATTAGCAGGAAGCTAATGCTCTTGTGGACTAATTTTGCTAAATTCGGGTAAATTTCAATGCAGTAACATATATTTTTGATTAAATGAAAGAAATTGTACCTCACCCAAATTTAGTTGGATTGTTTTACACAAAATATTTTTATAACATTCAATAGGTTTAGTCTAGATATGACAGAGATTGATCACGATTATTAAAAGGCTACGCACTTCATGATACTTGGGTTTCATGTTTTAATTTTTTTTTCAACTTGAAGAAAAATGTTTGCTACGTGCTATTTCGTTACTGTTACCTTTGCAGGTCTCCAGACAACGGCAAAACGTGGCGACCCTTTGAATCAACACTTCTCAATTATCTGTCCATCACCAGCAACCACACAAAGATGAAGACAAAATTAAGAGCTGATAAGATGATATTTTGGAACAACCATATACCAAATCTTATCAAAAGTTTTACCCGACAACCCAGGAAGGAACTTCGAAATGAGACTGAAATGATTCGCATTGACTTTGAAATGATGTTTTGGGTTTTTACAGCTTGCTCCATAGTCCTGATGCTAATATTTCTGTCACTGCTGTTCAAAATGTACACAATGCACAACAAAAATGCTCAGCATCAAACGAACGGAAGACCTGATTACATAGTTAACACTTGACTGAAACGTTTTTAAATTAGCTTTTAACTGGTTGATTATTGTTTCCCAGAGAGATCAGGTTCACCTGTAATTAACTGGATATTCACATGAAAAAATAATTCCACGGTATGATTTCATCCCCCGTGAGAAAATCTGATAAAAATTGATACCAGGTCGAATCTTTTAATTGATTGGTGATGTGAAGGTATCGTGTCCAAATCATACAGGCTATCAGTGTTACGACGTGACTGAAATAGATTCAACAAAAAAGGTCATGCGTTGCAAAAATATGTGAAATAAGAAATGTGCTTTTCAGAATGAATTGTAATAGGTTACATTTTCATTTTCATACATTACTTGCTTTCATCAGTAGCGGATACAGAAATTTTTCGAGGGGGAGTTGTAACTTGAGATACCTGGGCTCCGCTTTGAATAAAAACCAATGGTTACACAGAATGGCGACATCCATGACTAATCTGTTTGTTAATCTCATAACTTACCATACTGCATAGATGCGAAAACTGCATTAACATTAAAAGCTTATGTAGTGCTTCGTTGTGGTTGTACTGCTATTGTACAGCTGCCAACGCGCTACAAAATGTCCTCTTAATTGGTAAACTATATAATATCTTTATTTAAGGAGCAAAATAATACATAAGTGTAATATACATAAAGATCACAATGCCCGTATAGTTAAACAACAACAAGTTTAATATATAGTAGCCACTGCGATAGTCAAATGTAATGAAACAAATTTGCTTTTTATATATTGTTCGTCGAATGTTATTCATGATAACAAATAACAATTGATATTAATATAAGATCTCCGTTTGTGGAAGTGTATTCGCATGCAATGTATTTATAACTCAAGATGTTCGTACAAAGTGCCATATAATTTTTCATTATGTTAGTTTTATATATAAAAATAAAAGTTTGTGTTTGTAAAATTAACTATCTTTACATTCTTGCTTTTGAAAACGTGTGTACGCTGCAAATTACATCGCTTTTTCAAAAAATGAATTCTGCGTTGTATTGAACGTATTGTTTCAAATTCCAAAGAAGTTTCTTACTGATAACGATTTTAAATTGTAGCTTCTTGTATAATAGTTTGGTTTTTTTATAACATTCGTTTTCGTCAACATCTGGGGAGTTTTGTCAGATTTTGCAAAAAACTGCAGCGAATTGACATTAAAGAACATTGTCCACCTCTAGAAATGCCACTGATTTACATTGTCAATTATTTGAAAGTTAGTGAAAACTATTCACAGTCATGTTTTTCGCAAGAAAAGCATTTGGTTCCTCACACTCTAACAGGCGCACCGTTGTATGTATCAGTTCGTCTCACAATTCCATACTGACCTCCCCTGAAACCGCGTACAATTGTAAGAAGAGCCAGCATCAACAAAAACAGTAATTTAATAGTTATTCCTACAAAGATCCACATTTCCATCTTGTATGTTTTAATTTGAGTAACAATGATATCCTGCTGTGTAATCATTGACTGTATTAGTTCGTTCCAGAATGCCATGGTGTTAGACCTCAGATGTTTTCTCATATCTGTACTGTTAGCCGCGATGTACAGGTAATCTGAGGTAGAAGGAAGAAAACGTTCCCATCTGTAGCTTCCTTGAAAGCCTGTGGGGGTTGGGTCCCTGAAAACAAGTTATAAGAATAAGTATAAAATAAAAGTCAGTTTTGCTGACAATTTATTTTCTGCCATGAATTTTCAAGTTATGCCTTTCACTCGATTAATGTATTTTATTGTTTCCAAGATTTCCTCCCTGTAGAAATTGTTGTCTGGGTATAAATGCCATGTGGTGATATTTCAAAAAGGGAGACATCTTCTTTAGTGGAAAGGTTAATCGATAACAATATAGTAATAAAGGGGGAAATATATCTAGTCGGTTTTGCGATGAGAGTATCGGACCAATGGAAGCTAACTCAGATTTAGGATGATTTTCTGTTACCCGTATTTTGCAAAATTAGTCCAGAGCACCATCATTTGTTTGCTGACTTGTTTATCTACCTCTGTAAATGACTGTCTTGTTCCTGCATCAACACTAAATCCAGTATATGGTGAACCGAATATATAATTCAGTTCTGAAACAAAAAGTACCAAAATTTTACGTCTTTTATGTCTTGAAAGACTCTTCCAAACAAAAATTACATGTAGATCTATTCTTTTTTAACAATCTTTGGAGACATCACAAGTTTGAATTGATATGGCATCTGTTTTTGGTCTCGATTTTCTATTTTGCTCACACATTGATGAAAGAAGATATCGGCAACAATTCATGAAAATTGTCTTCACCTGAGAATATTTGGGAACAAGAATCTGATCTGTTATGCCACTGACTCATAAAAAACGCAGCGAATTACCAGAGACCTTTCATGTCCTACACACACTTAAAGCATGCATGTGGGTCAGGCAATTACTGCTTGAAAATGACACATGTCTCCTATTTCAGGCACACATTTTAGTTAAACCTATTAATAAACTTACCAACAGAATGGTAGCTACCCCACCAGTTCTCATCTGCATACAGTGAGTGATGATTGAATGTGTACATGTACACGGGCACTTGGTGTCTGTGCATGTAACTGGCTGTGGCCACTGTTGGCGCTATCATTGAAAGATCCGTGAAAAACTTAAAAATAAATGATCGTTTATCAAAGATATTCAGTATTTTAAAAATCTACAATATTTTGGGGCCTTTGATGACATATTGTTAATTTGGTTTTTAACGAAGTCTGTTTGTAAAGCATTGGCCGATCCAAGGGGGGCGCGGGAGGCGCACAGCCCCTCCTACAGCCCGAATTTTCTTCATTTTTATGCAGTTTTCGATGAATTTCGGACGAAAATAGGAGTGCCCCCCCCCCTTCTACTGGACCGCCCCCCCCCTCCTACGGGGATCCTGGATCCGCCACTGTAAAGTACAAATATGACATAGCACCGTCATCATCTACATTAGATAAAATACATCTTACGTGCACATATTGATTCCTGTTTTCTATTGGATCGTTTGTTTTTGTCCAATCAGTGTACTTGTTTTTCACAACATCCGCCACGGTCTGTGACCATCCGAATCGTCTCGTTATCACGTGGTCAATAGCGTGTTCAAATGTACTCCTTTCTATACCATCTTCAAACTGATCATCTGAAACAATACGATACGTGCTATTCTATTTTCGAAGGCAAACGTCACAGTCTTTCCTTATGGGGCTGTGTGCAATCATCTTTCTAGGACCACTGGTACCACTGGTTTGGATTTTTCCACGGAGTTTTGAAGTTTTCTTTTCATTAAGTTATCTGTGACAGGCCCGACCCATATTCACATACTTTCCCAACAGTACACGGGATTCGTATCAGTTTGGGAACAATGGCGCATCAAAAGCGCAGTGTGAAATTCTTATGTCCTCTCTTTTGTTCTAGACG
>JBCAUI010505228.1:0-13006 GCA_038406195.1 Haplosyllis anthogorgicola | reverse complement strand
TCCCTCCCCCCCCCCCCCCATTTTCAGGAAAAGTTGACTGACCCCCACTCCCCCCACCAGAATAGGGAAAATGTATTTCTGGGCATTTCAGATCATTTTAGGCACTTTGTTAATAAAAAAAATTTTCAACGTATTTTGTCATTGGACTTAGAATTTCTTGAGGGAGTTGGCTCAAGAGACAAACAGTGAGGACTTGGCCGAAACGCAAAATACAATATACGGCACTGGCTATGCAATCTGTGATTGTCTCGTTTAAGCAAGGTGCCACCGGCACCAGTTTTCTGTACGGCAAGTTAAAGGTGCTCAAATCTATTAATAAATTCACGTATCATTATGATACTCAAGACATTAGTAATGATAGCCTTCCACCAATTGTACTATTGGCGGACTTTGCATCCCTTTGTTTGCTAACTCCGCTTCGAGTTGCTCGTACGACGGGGGCTGAGAGTTGAGCAGCTTGGGAGGTGGCACTGCGATATCACTGGTGACTGTGGTCTCCCCTATTTCGACAGCAGCAACAGAAGCCCTGTTACGCCCTACTTCAGGCTCGTGTATGACCTGTGTTTGCAAGTAGGGAGTTACGGTCTGTTGGATGCCCTTTCCTCCGGCTTGAACACTGACACCTGCCGGTGCGTTGTACGGGGGAGCGTCCGCGGCCTTTATCGTCGTCGGTTGGAGCATTCTGTTCTCTTCGTGGCGATTCGGATCGTCGGCCCTAACGGGCTGAGCGCCGGCGTTATAACCCCGTAGGTTACTGTCGGAAGTGACCGTTCTCCCAAGTAACCAGTACGTTACCATTCTGCCTTTTCCCTGAAAAATATAGTGATTTAACTAGTTCTTGCATTACCTATTACATTTTTGTCTGAATGTTTTTTTATTAATTGCAACCGCGTCCAATTGTTTTTAGTACCTCAAAGAATTCTATGCTTTTATTCTTTTGTATCCAAGTTAAAAAATTAAATGTAAATGTATATTCATATTGTTTGATATTTCTTGTCTAACCTTCACTTCTATCGGTCCACGCATCTGAAAAACGTATCCGCCATGTTTAATGAGTAACTTGAAGGTAGACGCGCTCATATGAATCCGGCTGGCTGTTAACATGAACAGAAAATAGCGTTTTAATTTGCATATTTTCTGATTAGACAGTAGGAAAACGAATCATTCAGTAAGACAATATAGAATTTCTTCTGTGATCACACGCTTTTGAATCGTATTAAATTAGGAGTACGAATGTATCAACAACAGAGTTAAAAAATTGTCCTTCAATTTTAATTTTAAGTCCTGCCAAATTTGCTATAAATTGGTAGAAAGAATTGCAAAGTTCTACTCTGGTGAAATGCTGATATTACTCTGAGATCTAAAGGAACAATCTGGAATGTTTATGTTCTTACGTAATCCGTAGCTTTCCATCCGTGAAGCTGTGTTGACAGCGTCGCCAAACAGACAGTATCTGGGAAGTTTCGTTCCAACCACCCCAGCAACACATGATCCTGAAAGAATAACTTTTATGATTATTGTGTCTTTATAAAGGGAAATATCTGAAGCTGATTCCCACATTGTGTTTTGTTATGTCAGCGGGAAAGTTCTAAGTGAGATTTTGGTTGGTTGAGTTGTCCAGTTTTTGTTACTGTTGTTGTACGGTTATTACATTTTGTTGTAGCCTTCTTTAATTAGGTATATAATCATTGTTTAGAAACCTCGTTTGACTAATTTAAATCTACCAACCAGTATGTATTCCAACACGAAGACAAATTTTTCCACCAGGTAATTCAGGCACCACGACGTCGGCGCAAGTTGCCATTAGATCTAGGGACATGTTAGCTATTTCAAAAGCGTGCTTGTTGCCATTTCTCTTGGGTAAACCTGCAAAAAGACGTCGTTTACTTGCTTTGGACTGATCGCTCATAACGGATGGTAATAACATTGCTACTTTGAAAGTTGAAGATGGAAGTTTTGACTTAAGTATGACTTTAAAAAAGAGGATTTTGGTAGCAACTGTCGCAGCCCCTCATCCGGGACCAGTGCGCAACTAATAGTGGGCCACTGGTACCTGTTTTTCACCTCTGATCACTTCAATATGACTTAAGAAGTAAAGTACACATACCCGAGGCCACCATGTATGAATCTCCGATAGTCTCCACTTTGTACACGTCGTACTGGTCGATACGATCATCAAACAAAACGTAGAGATTATTCAGCATCGTTACGATCTGTGTGGGGGAGCAGCCAGCGGTGATCTTCGTGAAGCCAACAATGTCCGTGAACAGCATTGTTACCTGTAATCAAAGGTTTTTTTAGAAATCGTAGACAGCTTTCAACATGTTGGAAAATGGCTGCTCATTTTTCCGCAAGGATGGGACCACCATCATTTACGTACAACTTCATTTTGGAATCAAATGTTGATTAAACCTACCGTTTTGAAGTACTCGGCGTTAACTTCTTTGTTCTGTTTCAGTTGTTCGGCCACGGCTTTCGGCAACATTTGGTAGAGAAGAGAATCCGTGCGTCTTTTCTCCTTGTTCAGTTCCTTTGTCTTTTCAGCCAATGTCAAGGCGAAACTCTGCGCAATTTTTAGAAAGCTACGGTAAGCCTATGCAGAGTACGCTGCCGATAAGATTTTGATTCCTTATGACAATAGTTTGCGTTGCAGCACTTCTCTTGGAATTTACATACGAAAGCAAAACCTATCACCATTATTGGTTTACTGTTGTAATGTTTTATTCGTTGTTCTTACCTGGATGTCATCTGTGAGAGTTCTGACCGTTCTAACGAGGAGAGGACACATAATAATCACGAGAAGAATGATTATACTGCTGACGGCGACTCCAGTGGTCACCTCAGATGCTCTGTTCTCCAAAGTCTACACAAATCAAAGAGATATCAAATGCCAGTTAAAGGAAAATACAGTATACACCTCTATTGGTGGAAAATTCAGGTGTCGCACCAGACGTGACCTTTGGGATTACCGCATGCAAGCAAGTAAGAGTGCAGGCGAGAGGATTTAAAACCCATGGGGAAGGTCACACGAAGTCCAAAACAGGTAATCAGTGGCCCCACAAATGGACCCTGGTCCAACAAAAATAATAGAAAAATACAAAAGATTATTCCATAAATACCAATAATTACATTTACAAAGGACATGTTTAATAAATCCATTGCATCTCTTGTATTAACATCGTTGATTGTTCTTGTGGTGAGGTCCACAGCTAGTGTATGATTCTCTGCGTTGGTCCCTGTTTTGGTCTAAAAGACATTTCTCGGGTTCTTGAGACAAAAAACACAGACAGAAACGAGACAACGTACCCTGACTATCTCCGTAGCCAAATCACTTTGTGCCAAGAAAAGAAGATCAATGTATATTGTCATGTTGTCGAAGTACCAGGTGGATCTTTGCAGTGAAGGTTGCGACAACATCCTAAGCTGAATATCATCTCGGAAAGTCTCAATGTAATCAGTTAAATTCTTACCACCACTGTTGATACGCGCATTGGCTATGGGTTCTACTAAGCGAGAGTACCTAAAATTATTAAGTTACAAATTATTAATTTGAATATCTATAGATTTAAACAGTGTGAGTTACTTTATGCATGTGCGTAAAGAGTGGCAGGATTGGTGAAGAATCTTCGGTTACCTTGATGCCGATCTGATGTTTGCCCTGAACATGTGAAGTTGTTGGTTGTACCATTCATAAATTGCCTGAGAAACAAAACCACCGACAGAGAAATATGCAGAACCAAGAGCTCTCTCCACACCAACGTTCTCCTTGGCTACGACAATTTTCTGGTATGCGACCAACGTTTTCCAAATTGTTCCGTATTTAGACTCAGTAATAGAATCATACAACCATCGGACAAAAACCTGTTGGTAACAATTCAATGCAGAAACCGTGAAATATCAACAGAGCATGTCACTTTTAATGAACAAAGAAAACTACATTTGAAAAGATTTATTTTTATTGCCGAAGTGAATAGACGTACCTCAATGGAATCGGTGTAGAACTTGATTTCATCATAAAGTGTATGATTTAAGTAATCCAGTTGATTCCTGTGTTTTGTAAGGAAATTCTGGAAAGCTCGTTTCGATTCAAAATGATTTCGATCGTAAACATCCAGATCCGCTGGCCATCTTGGTAGATTAGTGAGCTGAAAACAAAAAGAAAGTGTTGTAAAGTCCCCTCTTAAAGCGGTCGTGTGTCAGTGTTTTTCAATTTTAGGAACAATTAAAATTACAGAGCTCTGCACATGCGGCATAACAAGTTGTTACCTGTATATTTGTTTCCAAATACTGTGTCGTTAGAAATGTTTTGGTCTCAGGTCCGATCATACTGAGATAGAGAACAGACATATCTCTCTCCCTCTGCATTACGTGAATCAGTTTTCCAACCTCAACACTGAAGTGCACTGTATCCCTTACCTGTGCGAGTTAAAAATCATAGGAGATTGATTACTATATCAAAAATAGTCTAATATAATATTTATTCAAAGGAGCTTTACATGTTTACCGACGTACTTATTCATTTTAGAAAAGAGTACTTTTGAGTTCAATTGTAGGAAGTAAAAGTAATCTTTTGAAAATGCAAGTTATGTACACCAATTCAAATGGGAACTTTTCGATATCTATTCGAGAACATTTATTGAATTTATCGTACTTAATACTCTTGAATATTTCAGAAGCCAAATTTAATTTGCTTTATCCTTATGTCGAAATAGGAACTATACTTTCTATGGAAGCATAACTTACATTATCCGATTCCATTTTTGCTTTAACATTTTCGGAAACGAAATACAAGGAGACTCCGAGTAATACGAGAATTGGTGTTAGAATCAGAGTTAGCATGCGGGCCATCTGCAGGCGCTTGCCCGCCTCGGTGATCGGCTCTCCGCGGCACCATCCTGAGAAATAAAGACAATTGTTAGCGAGTCTTCATAAAGTAAACTCGCCGACAGTAACGATGTAATGTTAAGCCAGTGAGGCAAACGCTCACGGGAAGCTCAATAGAAATGCCAAACGCACCAAAATCAACGTGCGTTTAGTTTATGAAGAGGCGATGTATTATGTATCAAATGTGTACCAAATTTAACTTACACTATTAATTTTATGATAAAACTGCTGAATGAAACAAGTACTAATTTTACTTACCTCTTCGACCGGATTGGATGACCAAATCTTTGATGGCTACCTCCAGTTGTTCCTGGCTGTCCAGGGATCCGGTGCTAGTTGTAAGCTGTGATCTAATCATGACTCTGTTGGAAATGTAACCAAATTAGTTACCTGTTGTAAGATACAAACATTAAATCACACGTCTTCGATTAATTTGAACTTCATTAGTAGAATGTTGTGTTGGTTACCATGTCAACCATTTCAGGTAAAGGTTTAAATGGCTACAAGTCTTGGATAATACAATGGAAGAGAAGAATAAAGTTTAATACATTTCTATCATGTAAATCCGTAACCACCCAGCTGAGTTAGAAGTGCCCTTCTCCTTGTAATTGAAACACAAACAATTAATGTAGGCTTTTGCTGCCAAAGCATGGCAGTTGGATTACTCTCCCAACAGACAATTAGTATTTTAAGGGTACTGATGTTGAAAAATAAGACTGCACTACATCTTCGAGCACGGTTTGAAAATGATCGACATCAGCCAATCTTCGTGGCATTCCTCAAGAGCCATCTTTTTTAAGACATGATTTACCCGGAATAGACTGTCTTGTTTTGATAAAATATGAAATAGTCACAGAAATATTCATTACTCACTTGATTTTATGTTTGTTTCTCACATGAAAGACGAGACAGGTATTCCACTGGTTGCTATTTTAATTTAAAATTTTAAAGTACCTGTAGTTTGATCTTGAAAACTCTTGCTGTGTACTGTTTTGAAATAAATCATTAGTCTCTTTAAGATATTAAGAATAAACATATAAATACTTACAATGAAAACTTTGGTGACGATGGAAGTTTGCTTTACATCATTTCACGCTTTATTATCTTTCGGTGTATGTTGTATCGCGGATTCTAATGGACTACGAAGATACGACATTCAGCCGCATTCCATTGTCATAGAGACCAACGTGCGTGAAAAAAATCTTGGGAAGAGCAGGTTTCAGGAAAGGTTGCTTAGCACCCCTTTTGTGTTTTTTTTTCCAAATTGTGAACAAGCGTCATTTCAATTAACGAGGCTCTATACTGATCATTCGCTAAATACTTACAAAACAGAAAAAATTGCATAATTTCAGAATGAAATACCCTCGATGTTTCAGCATATGATGTTGGATTTTTAATAACCAAACAAAGTAAAAGGGTATTGAGCCTCAATTCTATTTTGTAATATGGTATTAATTGACAGATCATTACATTTAATGAACAACTCACCTGTGCAGAGTTTATTTTTCATATTTTCATTTATTTTACTGATTAATATTCATAATGTGTCGACTATGTCACACGACGTGGGAGACCATTTCGTGGTGCACAAACATCTTCTTCAGAAAACGTTGCGTCTGTGCTTGAAAAGTACTGAATTTAAATAGCATTATCCGCTTTTTAGGATATGAAAACCAAAATGTTAAATTGGTATTTCATTTAATCCACTGCTGTGAGGAAAACACCATTGAATCTTACGCCTGGGAGCTGAAGCTCATGTTTAGAGGTATTCAAATATTGTGTTATGTTTTATTTGGGTTTTTTTCTCCGAATATCCTGTCTAAATCAGGTGAGAAGACTACTCTGTGTATCTCAAATCAAATTCTATATCTTTTGTCAAATTAGATGTGTTCAGAAAGTTTTTATCGATAGACATTTATGTCTTTTCATTTTTAAGCAGTGACACAAATGTTGAGTTAACATTCTTGCCTAATTACTGTGCGTGATATATTTTCTTTCTTTCCTTTATTTTTTTATCTGCAATAGTAAATTGCCAAATGGTGAAAATGCAGCAATTTGCTCATGGTCACAGGCCTTCTTTGGACAACATATCGATGAACAGTGAGGAACAGATGGCAGCTGCGATAGACGATCTTGTGCAGCAGGCCAAACGAAAAGGCAAGTTTATATCTTTGTAACAGGAAGAAACAGAAAAAGAAATAGATCATATGTTACAGGTTCATGTATACATTAAATGACCACTGCCTAGGTCTAGTTGATTAAACCAATCACTTTCATTTCTTCCGTGGCAATAGTAGTAACTTCAGGTTGACTCTTTATACCATAGACTTACTTCCCGATTTATATTATCGTACTTCAAGCTGTCGTGTAAAAAGTGAAAGATTGAAATTATGCAATCTTAATCAATACCATACGTGTATACATTATGCAAACCTTAAAAAAAGCATTTAAGAAAAGAAACCTATTGAGTCTGATCCTAAATTTGTATCTTCGTGGCATTCCTATTCATTCCTATTCATATTTGATTAAACTAGGATGGTGTCGTGGTGCGCCCATCACTAACACCAGTAAACGTCTCCAGACTGCGCGGATGCTCATCCTGATAATGACTCCGATCCTGGTGCTGCTCTGTGTTTCCTTTTTCTTTGTATCCGACCATGTCAAGGCAAAGCTCGAATCTGACAAGGTAATTGTATGCACATGCACACTTTATCATTCGTCTTTATCTTCTAACTACCTTAATTATAGAGACACTGAGTATAATCGGCTGATCACAATGACGAAGATGTTTTAAGCTAATTTTCTATTCATTGGCTGATCTAGTGGGAGCCCCCGGAATTACTTTTCATTTTCATGCAGTTCAGTTTTTGCTGAATTTGGGCGAAAATGAGGTTGGTATCCCCTCCCCCTCAACGGGCCGGAACCCTCCCCCCCCCGCCCCCCAACCCGGACGGGTGATCCTGGATCCGCCAGTGCTATTAAATTTCGAAATAGTGTAGCGGATGTGTATCCTGTATGATTGTCTTTGGTATTTTTACAGGTTAGAGAGACAATAAGATTTAGCGTTGAAGTGGGAAGGCTGATACACGTGATGCAGAGAGAAAGAGACATAACAGTGCTGTACCTCAGCATGATAGGTCCTCAAACAAAAGCGTTTCTTACACAATGTTACGTAGATACTAATGATCAATTGAATAGTCTTACACGTTGGCCCACTAATCTGGACATTCAAGACCGGAGCTACTTTCTCAGTAAGAATGGTTTTCAAGAGTTTCTGATAACACATAGAAATGAGTTAGAATTCCTAAATCACACACTTTACGAAGAAATCGTATTCTATACTGATGGCATTGGGGTCTTTGTGAAATGGTTGTATGACGCTATCACTGAATCGAAGTACGGCACAATCTGGAAGAATCTGGTCGCCTACGAAAAAATTGTTGTGGCAAAAGAAAATGTTGGTGTCGAAAGAGCTTTGGGCAGCGCTTACTTTTCCGTTGGCGGTTTTGTTTCACAAGAAATCTATGAATGGTTCAACAAACAGTTGCACATGTTTGAAGCAAATCTTCGCTCAGCTGGCAGATATTCACCCTTAGTTGAGCCGATCGCGAACGCCCGAATCAGCAGCGGAGGAAAAAACCTTACCGACTACATTCAGATATTTCGCAAGTAAGTTTTTTTTACACTTGCAGAAATTTGCGCTTTTTTAAACGACTTCATTGAAGATAAGATTTAAATTGATAAATATATAAATAAATATATTTATAAATAAATATATAAATATAAATTTTAAGATCCCTCAGATTCTACACATATACCTGGAATTCAGCCTTTCCTGTTTTTAAGCCGTCTTGCGTTTAACAGTATTTAGAGGTTTTTACTAACAACAAATTATGGAATTTTTCTGCAGCGACATTCAGCACCGGACCTTGTCTGTACCATCCCTAAGATCCGCCTCTGATTACTACGACAATATGACAGCTTACATTGACCTGATCTTCCTCGCCCAAAGTGATCTGGCCAAGGTGATCTTGTCCTCCATTATTTGTGCACTGTATCAGTCTTTTGTTTATTGAAACATCACAGCAGAGGATGAAATGTTCTATCAATTTTGGAACAATGTATAGCACATCAAAAGCGAATCGTAAAAGTATTTTGTTCTCTCTTTTGTTCTGGACGGTTCCAAATTAATTTGATAGATCTAGAAATTTCAGGAGCTGCTCCGTTAACTTTGTACATGTATAGTTTACATGACACATTTTTCGTTTGAAGGAAATCTTGAAATCTCTTGACGCACGATCGGATGAGGTAACAACAGGAGTAATAATCAGTTGTGTCATCATCGTCATAGTTCTCAGCATGTGCCCGTTACTCGTCAGGACCGTCAAATCTCTCACAGATGATATTCAGGTGAATTACGTTAAATTTTTTTTTCTTATTAATATACGTGAGATCAAGAACGGGAAGATGACCTATCTGGGGAATCTGCGAAAAATCCTGGACCCGCCACTGATTCCCCATTTTCCGTTGTTGCGATTCTATTTATCATTCGCCTTGACACAAATGGACGATTGAGGCAAACTTTTCAGTTTTACATAAAGCTTTAGAGACTAATTAAAAAATTATCCAGACGTTTCTAGATTAGACACTCACTAATTGTTTTAATTATGTACTTTTAATTACATGAGAACACTTTACTGACTTGTTAACTAGGAAAAGAATATGAGAAAAAGAATACAACAAAAGGTTGGCTTCAGAATGTTGTTACCAACAGCTTAAATGACTTAACTTGTTTTGTATATATCATGTAACGTCATAATAATTTGTAGAACTGTGTTCTGGAATTGGCCAAAAAGAATAAGGAGCTCAACGCTCAGAGCCGAAGAACTGACACTTTACTCTACGAAATGATGCCAAGACGGTCGGCTGAAATATTCAAGAGGGGAAAAAAGGTAAAGAAAGAGTGCTATTTCAACTTTGCTTCCTAAAGTGGATGATACATTTCGAAACTGTCTCCCTACTTAAATGGACACATTCACCTTACTTTGGAGCAACTTGCGAGACTTCTCCACCAATTAGGTCTGGAACACCCATCACATCTTGCATCTATCTCATGGTGTTTCAGGTTCATCCGGAATACTTCAAAACGGTGACTGTGTGCTTCTGTCGGGTTGTTGGACTTTCGTCTATGATCAGGAACAAACATCCGGAACGAGTTGTCTCCATGCTCAATGAAATCTACCACGTACTGGACTACAGGATAGAAAAGCACGACGTCTTCAAGATCGATTCTGTTGGTGACTCTTATGTAGTGGCTTCAGGTATTACATACGATTTCACTTTTCAATCTTTCATAAAATTTCTTTTAAAAATCAAATAAATCATCATCATCATCATCATCATCATCATCATCATCATCATCATTCGAAAAGAATCGTCATCATCATCTTAAATTTACGGAATCATTTACAGGTGTGCCCGACAGATCAAAAGTAAAACATGCCACGGTAATTGCGAACATGGCTCTGGATCTGATGAGAACATCTCGAAATTTCAATTTTCCTGAAATGAAAGGCAAGAAAGTAAAAATGAAGGTTGGAATAAGCACAGGTAAACGGTGTATTTCCTTTTTATTTTTATTCCTCATTTTAATAAAGATACAAACACATAATTTAGTACCATTCCGATTCTGTTGATTCCTTTTCTTATTAACTGGTACAAATGTCTAAATCTACTTTGCCTTCAGGTTCGGTTCTGGGAGGAGTTGTGGGCTTGGTCTTTCCCCGGTACATTTTATGTGGAGATGCAATTGTTACGGCATCTCACATGGAAAACTATGGACAACGTAAGTTTCCAAAGCACTTGAATGTTTATTGTAAACGATTTATTTCAATACTCGAGAGAGGTGTTTAGTTGCTTCAGGAAACTCTACTTTTTTTGTCTTATGCATGTTACGTCGTCGATTTTACTCATCAGATGGACAGATCTTGGTTGGTCGAACTACTGCAAAAATCTTGCAAGGCAGAGGATATCTCCTGCAGAGCCGCCAATCCATCAAGATAAAAGTAAAGTATAGACAGATTCTTGCACTTAAGCACTTAAGCAAATTCATGTTAAATCGACACAATAGAGATTCTTCCTAATTAAGTGGATATAATTAATATAATGTTGGCCATGTATTGTTTGTAATTACAATCAAATTGTTATCATAGTCTATTATTTGTAAATAAACAGTATTGGTTGTATTTGTTAAAATTTGCACTGATATGTGTAAAATTATCACGCCTACAAAATCTGTCAGATTTGACAGATCTGGCAAAAACGAATTCTGAAAACCTCTAATATGCTACAAAACGTTTATCTGCTTTTGTCTAGGGGCGAGGGGAGGTGGAGACGTTCTGGTTGTTGGGTCACACCACGCTGCAGACCATAATGGCACCGGGAGCTGAAGGACTGATCGGAGGACACAATCAGAAGATAGAACTGGACAGGGAAAATGGTAGTGACGACTCCGACTACCTGCAGAACGATGAGGACGGTTTGAATGTAGACTCTACTGAAATAGCGAGCAAAATTCAAAGCAAACCAAGCACGCAAATATTTGTTTGAACAGTTGATTACTTGGCGGTACAAATAAGTAAAAATTGAGACATGATTGGTAAAGTTTAAAATACGGTTTGGCGGTGCTTAGCATTGGCGGATCTAGGGGAGGTGCGGGAGGCATGCGTCCCCCCTATGGGCCAAAATTTATTCATTTTCATGCAGTTTTTGGGGATCTTTGCGCTAAAATCGGGTAAAAATTGGGGCGTCCCAAGGTTGGCACCCCCCTACGAGAAATCCTGGATCTGCCACTGCTTAGCACCTAACTTTTATGATGGGGGAACCTAAAAACTGGAATCTAACACTTTAGGTAAACACTATACCTATTTGAGGTCCCGAGACCTATTATAAAACACGTCGAAACCTTAACTTCGAGGGCCAGGCCCAGATATTAATGGAAAAACAACTATTATAAAAACACTGTGCCTAACAGATGCCCAACATGAAAAATTGCCCTTCACACTAGCGAAGAAAGCAAACATGTGGTGCATCACCCAATCACTGGAGCGAACCTTAAAAATTTGAACAATTTAATGGCAAAACATTGCAACAAGAGAAAGACTAACAGCGAGAATTATATATGTACAAATCACTGAAGAACAAATGAGTCCCTGGTGTGGAGCCAATGAAATTTCATCAGAATATTAAAACTACGAACAAGAATTGGAACAATTTAAGCAGCTGGCAAAGAAAAAGTGCTGCTGCCTTACAGTAATGAGAATGGTGCAAATACTGGATAAAATTAAGCTGTATTTGAGCTACAAAATGTTCTCATCCTGCACCTGCTGGGAATGCTGCAACACTACCTCCTGAGAGCCTCTATGTGTTAGAAGATCTGTGTCCTCCCAGGGGGTGAGGGCTGCCTTGACCAAGAACAACAACTGCCTGACAAAGTGAGCTCTGAATGTGGAGATAGAGGCATCCTCCTCATAATACAGTGCATACTTCTTATATCTGTCATTTTGCACAAATACCATGTGTGCAGGAATGAAGAAAACTGGTAGCCCCTCTTTGGCAAGGTGCTTAACTACCTTAGCTGCTGCCCAGTTAAGATACTTGATCCTATCAATGTGCCGCTTGGAGTCTGTGGGCTTGGGGATAATAGTACCAAAGTAAACCTTGGCTGATGGGTTCTTGTCATGAACTGACCTGGCAAACTCCTCAATGGCCTGTTGAAAATGCTACTTGGTACACCAATTATGTAACAAGTGTCTAGTTAATAAAGTGAAGATGTGTACTGAATGCTGCACATCGAGCAAACCACTGGCAATGAGTCCTGCAATGAAATGAGATGACTGCCCTGGAAACATAAAAACCTCCATGTAAGGGTCTTCCTTGCAGAACTGGGCTGCATCTTCATCGGTGAACATCAGAGCTTTAGTGGCCAGTGTACAGAGACACCCCGTATGCCCTACAAGATAAATAAATTACCTTCTGTGGCTCTGAGTGCATCTAACATATGTCCGCTTAATTGAACAAATTAGTAATCAAACACCATTCACACCAAACCCCTTAGATCCCT
>JBCAUI010505217.1:0-13007 GCA_038406195.1 Haplosyllis anthogorgicola | reverse complement strand
ATTTTGTTATCTGCATACATCTAAAAAAATGTATACTACCATACAAATAATAAAATAACCAAATAAATCCTCTCACATAATGAAAATTTTGTGTGATGGAAATAGGCAATGTTCAATCTCGGCATATTCTTGCTTTTCATCCCTTATTGTCAGGCGGAAAACAGAAAAATTGAGATCTGCTACACAACTATTAACATTAGCTTAGTCACGTCTAAAAAGTATAATTTTCTTTATTTGTTCTACTTTTTTTGAAATGGACTTAATTAAATATATGATTTCATATTAATTTGCTATTTTCTTATGTACAACAAATAATATTTTCGTTAAATGTAAGATTGAAAAGTTGAACTTTTTTTTTTGATTATAATTAGTAATTAAGTAATTAATATCGTGAAATTACATTAAGACAATTTGTTTTCACTCTGTCATCACTCACAGCAGATTAACTCAAATTTAGTTTACATACATACTAACGAAAAGACAAATCAATGTGACTTAGCTAACAGGAGAAAGCATTATTTCAATTTTGGATAACGACAACCATGCTTAAACCTGGTCCATCCTGTACAGCAATACAAATTTAAACTGCTTCGAATATTTATCAAGCACAATCAGGTTTTGTGAAAAGTATCACAGTTATACCTGAAACTGTAACACGCAATGAAATGTGCTAATCCACCTTTATGCACACCCCGGATACGAAACTGAATACTGATTAATTATACTCATATTTATAGTGATTCCAATTACCTAATATCTTGTTGATAACAATTTTCACGCAGTTAAGTCATGGATATTCACATTTTGATTATTGCAGTCGGATAAGAGAGTAAAATGGTAGGTAATGACAGGAGTTTACATATTTAAAGGACAACAGGAATGAATGAAAAATATAAAACTTTAAAATAAAATTTGAATTTTTTTTTCATAGAGTACTTCACTCCAAACTGAACCACTTCTCTACCATTTAGTTTTTCGACCCCTAAAATAATTTTCAGTCAATTCCTTTGCTAACCTACATTTAAAACTTGATCTGATGTATGGATTATAGGTAACAGAATTTGGCTTGTAGCTTTTATGTGTGAGAAATTGTTAATTTTAAGTGGTTCGGGTTAGGGTTTCAAGTGGTCCGGTTTGGGGTGTTGTAGTCTACATTTCTGTTGTCGTTTAAATATATACAGTTGCTGTCATTACCTACCATTTTATGCTCTAATCTGACTGCAAGAAACAAAATTTAGAAAGATGTATCCATCTGTGAGAAAGGTATCATTTATTAGTCAGAATCTCTTTTCGTATCTGCAGGGTGAAACATGTCATCTGAACACAAATCGAATGTTTTTTAGTCGAAGGCCTACCATTCGCCTTGCAAATTAAAAATAGTCATGGAAATTAGAACATAATAAAAACTACCCAACGAAGTTAAAATTAACCTATTTATTAGACATTGCGATTATCACAGATGAAATTGACAGATATCACTTAAAAACTGGAAACTTTAATCTATGTGATATTGAACTTTACCTCAATGACCTTAAAAATTTACCTAGATAATGTAAAGATGTACCAACAGACTTAAATTTAAACTTCTAGGTCTTGCGGTTCAAAAGTTTCAAATGTTCAAAATAGGCAAACAGACAGGTAAAACACACAGAAAAGACTAAAAGCATAACCTTGCCCCATATCCAGACGGTAAAAACCAGGCTCAGGGCCTGAAGTTATTATAATAAAGACATATGCTGATTATCTTTTCTGTGTAAGTATTTTTGTGGACTCAGCTGAAGTTAAATGTATCCAAGGCTGCTTAATATTGTATATTTTGAACAGGACATTTTAGAGTGTGCTGCCCCCTGCATCCACGTACATATGGTGACACCTATCGTTTTTCGTTACAGGTTTGTCGTAGTGTGTCGCCCTCTACATGCGCAGTCAGCCTGTACAATCAACAAGACTCACAGAAACATGTTTTTCATTGCTCTGACCTCATTCATCTTCTGCTTACCCAGGTAATTAAAGGATCACTTGGAAAGTAATTGCTACCTTCACATACAAAACAACTCCTGTTGCTATGCATTGGCGTCCCCCCAACGGGCCAGGCACCCCCAATGGGAAACCCTAGATGCACCCCTGCTATGGTCCTAAATCAAATGGTGACGTCTTGATGTGCACACCTTTGCCAAGTAGCCATTGCGGCGAAATAGCACAAATTCGTCACTGAATTGAAAGAGTCGAAAGTTGATGTTGTGGACTTCACGTTTTCCATTCTGTTATAAGCAGTTACACTAGCCGCCATTCAGCAAAAATGCAAGCTCAGCAGTTTTTTGTCCGAGAGCTGTGCATCACCAAGCTTACTTACATTTCTCAGGTTTTTGCCTGTATTACCAGAACTGTCTTCAGTCCTGCCTATTACAGTTTTTATGGCTTGAACTGCTTGACTTAAAAACTTCACTTTTGGTACGCAGTTACCATATTTGGGTAGGTCAAGTTTGAATATCATGATCAAAATTAAAGTGAAAGTAACAACACTAAAAACTATGAAATTTTGACTGTTATCTGCAAATTTCATCTTTATATATTTATGGCTGGTAGATGAACAGCTACTGAAATGCATTTCATTTTGCGTCAAATGGAGTTCCATACTGTGTCTTTGACTCAAACAAAAGCGTCTTTTATTATCAAAATGAATAGCCTTACATTTGGCGACTTTCTATACATATTTGTGTAATAGGCTCATGGATTGTGATTTTGGCTGTTATATTAGCAAAGCATGTTTAGGCGGGTGAAAGTGGCAGCACCGTAATAAATCAAGACCTGGACATATATTTGTCTGGCAGTTATACTTACAATCAATCTAAGCAAGAGTGTTTATTCTCGTAAATTCCAGAGAAGTGGCTCTTTAAGTAACATGCCATGTGGTAAGACTATGTACACAGCATGTAAAACACTGGAACGCGTGCTCAGTCTCTACTACAATACAACATTTCATTTTCTCACCATAGTCAAAATACCAGTCAATGTGTTTTTAAAAGTCAAATTATTTTTTTTCCTTAAACGCTTGAAAAATAACACAGTGTTTCCTTTTTTCAGATTCTTTGAGTACGAAGTCGACCTGGACGTTCCAGATTTCAAGTTCAAACTTACACCGCTGATACAGAACCAAGGATACACCATCTCCTACAGGATCATTCTGTTTTTCGTTTTCATGTACCAGTTACCAATTACTATTTTAGTAGTATTGAATGCGAAACTGCTGCTAGCTCTGCATGACGCTGATTCATACAGAGCTAACATCCGACAAAAAAGTGGACACAAATACGGAAATAAATCCAACAGATCTATAACAATGATAGTTATCACTGTGGTGTCTATTTGTATAGTATGTAACCTCACAGCCATGGTGACTCACCTACTTTGGTCTCTAACAGAATGCTACAGAGCCAAATTTGGACATTTGGAAGTATACAGGAGGTACATAGCTCTGGCTAGTAACTTCCTAGTGACCTTCAACAGTGCTGTGAACTTCATCATCTACTGTCTCTGCTCAAGGAACTTCAGGTTGATTCTGGCGAGGACTTGCAAGTGGTGTAAGTTCTCCCGGAAGCCCAAGATCAGACAGAGATGGAGTTCAGCCAAGGCTTCCTCAGTCCGAACTCCGCAGAACGGAACCTACATCAGCCTTGTGCCACATTACAACTCCTCCGCCAGGGCCAAGATGATGGCTGCCGTTATGTGAGGCAGTACACAGAATGCGTATCAGAATTTTACCACCAACGAATTCTGTGTAATGCTTGAGAACAATGCCAACAATGGTACTTTGTGTCAAATAATCTGGATCCAGGTGGGAGGTGTTATTCCTTTAAGCACATAACATAGTACAAGAAAACATAATTACAATTGGATTTATGGTCCATCAAGTGCTGCCTCCTAACGACCGAAAAGAAAGTTCTATGAGCATAGAGCGGAAGTCTAACATGTCATCACAATATTCACTTGGAATGCCCCACATTTCTTGAGGTTCCAGTATTAAGATTGATTTAGTCTACACAATCTAGTTTTTTTCTAATTCTTTCCCCTGCTAAATTAGGCAGATTTGGTAGATTAGGCAGATTTGGTAGATTAGGCAGATTTGGAATTTGTACTATTTTCAGTACAATAACTGATAACGGTCAGAAAATGATTTCAGTTCAGGACTGAATGCTGTCATTTTCAAGAGAATATTTTCAGTCATGTACCAAAACTCATCTAAATTTCCCTGTCAAATCTGCCAAATCTGCCTAATCTGCCAAGATCGTCAAAAGAATTTAAAAAAAACCAATAAGGCAACTACAGAAATTCGTCAAATCGGTATTTCAATACCATACCGTTTCCTTTACTTGAACAAAATATCTATTGTTCCGAAAGAGCTGTAAAGAGACATTTCATTCTCTGTAGAAAAGAACAGTTAACATTGATTCATTACGCAGACAGTAGATATTCCATTAACCTTTCACATTTAACATAATCACGCCAGTTTACCGAAGAAAGATCGCGCTAAATTGAAGCGTATTTAACAGGGTGGTAAGCGTTACATCCGCATTGAGGCCATTACAGTGTTAGCTTTCATTATGTACAGTTGTATGTGTTCCTCCTGCAGGTACATCAACATTTGTTGAAAAGGAAAATCCTGAATCTGTTTACCAGCTTAAAAGCGTAAAACTGAATTCGCTTTAATCTATAATTAAAGTGTTGTTACGAAATGTATAAAGCAGACAAAAAAATTGCCATTGTCCTGATAATGTCATAATGTCTTTCAATAGATATGTCTCTTGCACGTTCTTTTCCGCTGCGAAAAATGTCTGATTGATCTGGGCAGATAACTATTTTGAGTACTATGGCCTTCACGCTGGAATGTTTTAGTATATGCATGCATCTTGAATACATATACACATATTTGCAAATAACAACACAGTTACAACATCGATCTTGCATGAGGAAAATGTTTACATGACAAAAAAATGAATTGCTTGATCTTGAACAATAAGAACCAAAAAAGCACATGTGCACATGTGCGAAACAATGGCTACACACCAATTCAAATCAGAAGAAATACAATGGCGTTTATTTTTTTTTTATGAAATAGAGAAATGTTTTGTAATCTGTACAATTGGGCCTTCCTGGCATCGGTTAATATTCTGTTCCAGTGATAAGAATTGTATTGTTAAGCATAAAATGACCTTGAAAAATTTCGGTTCAACTGACACATTTCTTTAGAAAATATGGCAGAGGATAATACGTATCAATAATACGTATTAAAAGATACAATTAATACACATTATTTTGTACATGGAGATATTGTAAGGGTCGTGTCAGCAGTTATAACTGTACTTGATTTTAAGTGAACATCACGGTAATTCTGCTTATCACAACATTACCCACAAGGAAATTGAATTGTGTTTCTGCATCGAGCCGGAAGCAATTTTCAGTGTTATTATGATGCAGTCGTCCTCCCGTGTAAAACAAAAAAACAGGAAGAGAAACTAGAGCAATAAGGTTTAATGCAGTTAAATTCCAGGCTGGTAATTATGAGTACAAATATAAAGTTAAAAAGAAAATTGGATTTTTGTGATTCAGAGTTTAATAAAGATTTGCATCAAGAAATTCCTTGTATAACTAAACTTATATAAGTAACAATTTCAGCTCATGAAATTCCTGACACTTGTTAACAGTACACGAAATTTGTATCTGTTTTGAAACATCTGTAACAAGAATTTCACGCCGTGCTTTTGATGCGCCATTGTTCCCAAACTGATACAAATTCCGTGTACTGAACTACAGAATGTATGTTTCTTCTATTTCAACTCCAAAACAATGTGTCTTTCTTCTATTTTTAAATTAAATTCCCAACTGTGGCGCATCCCTGTTGACTGCACTGCGCATGTGCTGCGCTACACAGAAAAAAATGTCACATAATCGACTTACAATCGGCATTTCATTAGTAAAACAGTAAAAAAGAGCATTATTAAATTATCAAACGCATATGTCACATAATGGACACACATATAAATTGTACTTTCCCTGACAATTCTAGTGTAATTTATATTGTTGCATAATAACGCATTTTCAATTGTATTAATATGTTGCAGCCGCTTCTGCCTTTGTCTTATAGGCCATGTTTTATTTAACTATGTGATATATAAGAAATAAGTAATGACAAAGCTGTTCAATTATTGCTGTTGTAACATTGTATTTTTAATAAAACGGTTATTGTTTAAAAATTATTTTTAAAATGTTTTATTCATGCGTGCTTAATAAATAATTGTGTCGTTATGTACTTTTTTGCGCAAAATAATTTAACGAACATGATTCCACTCGTCTTGCCTCTATTTAATCATATTTGACAGTCTCTAGATGGTGGCTTCCCTAATGTCTGTACTTGCTGTGTAGAGTCCATGACCTTCACATCAAGTTTTGTTTGTTTGCAATTTCTTTCGACATGGTTAACTTGAACCCATTCTATTCATTCAGTCTCCACAATAACTGATTATTACAATTGCAATCTTGTAATATATGTGAAATCTGGCAATAAGCCAGAATTATGAGGGCAGGCCAAGTTTGTAAACATTCAAGGCCAAACCTGTCAATTCATTCAAGTGCGTTTTATTCAGAAAATAAATTGTATTGTTGGTGGCTTTGTGCCATGCTGCTCCTTAAATTCCAATCAATTTTCGAGATAACAAAGAATTCCACGCTGCGCTTCCATGTTATGAATATTACAAAAATTATATTCAAAAATCATATTCAGCATCATTTCGTTTTATGATGCTGGTCAAACCTACAATCTCCTATCTGAACTAACTTAACTTTTAACTGGTAATGCTTCCAAGGCGCATTAATAGAAATTTAGCTTGTATGTGCTTTCGTCCTTTACATATTCTTTCAGTACGGAACTAAGTGTAGCGTGTATTTGTTGCCCGTCAGGTACTGCCACAATTATGGACGGCAGAAAACTCCTATGCTTTACCATTGCAGTTCAGCACACCATCACATAATTTTAGACATAAAATCACGCTTTGTATGTCATGCTTTGTACCCTACTGTTTCCACTGCAGAAAATGTTCTGGGTATGCAGAAAATGTTCTGGGTACCCAACTATGTTGGGTACTGTGGCCTTCACATTGGTATAACTTGGTATCTGCATGTATCTTGAATACATACCTAAATATGCAATTTACAACACACTTACAACGTTGCAAATGACCACACACTAACAAATTTGCTCTTCCATGAGGAAAATTTTGTGTGACATAATAGTGAACTGCTTAATCTTGACCAATAAGAACGGAAAAAACGCATATATACAAGTCGAAAGCTAACAAAGGCTAGACACCCAATAAAAGTAAGGCAAATACTTCAAGGTTAAGCGAACTTTGTACCATTATGAAACAATCCATTCAGTTCTGAGCTGCTTCAACTGATTAGATGTCTCATTAGCTTTATTAGGGAGGTACAGATACACGTTATACTTCACCTTGTATGTCCAAGAACACCAGATTCTATGTTACCAACACAACTTGTTTACCAAGACAATTGGAACATTCATCAGAATACAAAAATACACAGTGGAGTTGAATTGTAATGTTTGCCGTTTTATCATTCTCACTTAAACTATAAAGTTCCTGTCTGGTTGTCTTAAGCGTACACGAACATTTCTAGGTCAATTTATTTTGTTTCAAAGTCAACATTATCAAATAGAATGTACTGTTGGTGAAAAGAAAATGTGCATCAATTAGACAATATATGCTGTTGTCAATCAAACTTTCACTGTAGACCCTTAATCAGTGATTCCAATCAAAACAAATTATATTCTCAAAACTAAGCCGACAGGCCATGGCTGAGTGGTAGTGCACATGCTTTACGAGTGGAATTGTGCGGGCTGCCTGGGTTCGAGCACCACAACTGCCTGTCCTCCTCTATGAGAGATGGTCAAACGGCAAGCCTGGCGTATGTACATGTGTCCTATTGGTGGAAAAGGCAGATATAGCACCAGAAATGGCCTTTGGGATCACCACATGCAAGCTAGAAAGAGCACAAGTGAAAGATCCACCTTGACTTTAAAACCCACGTGAAGGTCACACGAAGTTCAAAAGAGTGGTAGTCAGTGTCCCTACAAATATATTCTGGTCCAACAAAATTAAAAAGTAATACTACAAACAATGGAGGTCTCTACACACTCAATGCATTACACACCCTGCTAAAGCCTCGTGCATTAATTAATGCAATGTCTAGTTTTTCGGTAATTAACTATAATAGAAACTTGACCTCGCTACTAAGCTGCTCATTAGCGTTATTCCTCTTCCTGTCTGTGTACCGTGTGATAATGCCGTGTATTACATGTAATATCACACTCTCTAGGCAATAGCTGCTCGTTGACCTGTAGACCTACAGGCAGACCTGCCTATCAATTACGTATAAAATATAACGTTTCCATCCTATTTATTTCACGCAAAGTTTGATCCAAAAAAACTCAAGGTATGTAGTAAGCATACAGGTGACAGGTTCTCGCTAACATTGCAATCTTTGCTACAGTCACCTGACTCTTGGGTCTGTTAAAGGACTAGACTTCGGTCAGAGTTACCACCAGGAGCGATGCAGTCCAGAAACTGTAGTTAGAGTTAATACCAGGGGTGCTGCAGGCTTTCCTGCCTAACACATGCAGCTGCAGTCATGTGACAGTCTAGAGACTATCCTATTGGTTAATTAGAGTTATGCATTAACATTAGCATCATAGGTATCTTTGATCATCTTTATTCAGTTCCAATTGCACCGCTTGAGAGACTACGTGTATTTCACATCAGAGTTATTAAATACTTAAAAGCATAGAGACTGTCGTTCTAGCCTTCTTACAGGGTTTGTTCAAGTCTGCAGCTTTTTTTTGTGTAAGGGACTACTAGACTGTAGACTTTGAATTGCTTTTTTCTGTTTTTTTTCATGGGTAATTACAATAACACAGCAAGGTGCAATTTTAACTAAATATGGTGAATAAAACAAAGCAACTCTCAACTTTAATTAACTATTGATAGGATGGTCCCCATGCTGTCACATGACTGCAGCGGCAGGCATAAGGTTGGAAGATCTATAGCTCCTTTGGTGGTAACCTCTGTACACAGAAATCGTATCAATTTGGAAACGAAGAGAACAAAGAATAGAACGAATGAATTTCACGCTGTGCTTTTGTTGCGCTATCGATAAACTTCTGATACGAATTCCGTGCACTATTGTTCATTTTGAAGACATTGGGTACAACAGGGATGCTGAGTGGCATCCTTTATTAAATTCATTGCCCGTTGAAAATTTCTTTCAGAAGAATCTTAAATATATTGACTGTCATCTGTAACGTGTCTTTCGTCTGGTGGTATCCAGATTCACCCTGCGGATACGAAAAGAGATTCCGACTAACTATCTACATCTTTCTCACAGATGGATACATCTTGCTAAATTTTGTTTCTTACAGTCTGATTAGAGCATAAAATGGTAGGTAATGATAGCAACTTTACATATTTAAAAGACAAAAGGAATGTATGAAAAATATCTAAATTTATTTTAGAGTTTTATATTTTTCATAAATTCAAGTTGTCCTTTAAATATGTAAAGTTACTGTCATTACCTACCATTTTATGTTCTCATCTGACTGCACGAATAAAAATGTGAATATCCATGACTTAATTGTATGAAAAATTGTTATAAACAAAATATAATGTAATCAGAATCACTATTGTGATATAGTGGAAATTTCATTTTATGTTCAAGTTATGTTTAGATGTTATGCGTTTGAGATGTGAAGCAATGAATGATGCAGCACTTTTGCACGCTTTTGCAAAACAACCTAGAACCTTCTCAGAAGGTATACCCCATGGAATTCTACTTCTAGATATTTCGTTATTACTCAATCCATTGTAATATTGCAATGTCATTGTGAAATAATAATCTTGAATGTTCTATCATAGCCCTGTATAAATAGAAGTCATTGTGTGATCTTTGTATTGTATTGTATGGTATTGTTTTGGAACAATAAAGAGAGATTAGTGTAAACAGGATTCAGTGAGTTAGTATTTTATTTCGATTTAGTACATCTAGTTGATATTTTATATAACAAGTTAGAATAGAAGAGGAGCTCACAATATTATACTATAAATATGGGTATAATTAATCAGTATTCAGTTTCGTATCAGGAGTGTGAGAATAATTTGTCTGTCTAAGTCTTCTTTTCCTTTCAGTAAGTTACTAAACCTAGCTTTGCTGCCCAGGAAAGTGACCTCTTTTAAATCTGATGGTGGACGCATGGCAATACATATATGTGAAAAGACTACAACAAATTTCTAAAACTTTTGTTGCAAACAAGTTCTGTATTCAGAAGGTAAATATCTCAGTCTCATTGAAGGTACAATTATTGAACTAAGAAAAAAAAAATGCTGTACGAAAGACTTGAATAAAACTATCCAAAATTTAAAGATTTGTTACATAATTCTCCTACAATAATCTGTTTGTTAGAAATGTAAATTAAAATTAGGACTAAAACAGGGTTTGCTTGTTGCATTTCGCATGCTGTAGTAGATGTGGCAAGAGAGGCGGGGTGGTTGATATGATCAGCTCCTGAAACGTAATGCATGCAATACCAGGACCTTAATCAAAATCACAACGATAAGCCGAAGTTATATAACATGTTTTATTTGTAATAAATATGGTGGAGGTCTTGTCTTTCATATGTGTCTTAGTTGCAATATTACTTGGATACTACTTTTGGCACTTGACCAGCTTGTAGGATGTAAATCTCGTAATGACGGAAGAGCCTTAATGACAACCGGAAGTCTCATTGACATAATGTTAAAACTGGCAAAAATGTCACCTTATTTTCACTGCGGCAAATGGGAACTTATGGACCAAATATCCCTTATATCTGTTGCGTCATTACGACGTTGACATCATACACCCTGTTGACAAATAGTTGTGACTTTGAAAGTTCTAAAGTTCTAAATGAACCTAGGAAAAAACTATGGGGCTTTATCACTTCCTAATTACTAACAGTGTAGTTTCCCTTCCTAATTTGCCTAATATACCCGATCTGCCAAATTGAACATGTCAAATGAATACAAAAGACCTAAAATAATATAACGCTTTAGTTCGCTCAAATTTACAATTAAAAACTCCCTGAACCTGCCTATCTCATTACTCGGAATTCGTATCAGAAGCTCATGAAAAGTACAGCTTGAAATTCTTTCGTTCTCTCCTTTGTTCTCTTCATTACCAAAATGATACGATTTCTGTGTACTGATTCAGATAGATTTTTGATGTGAAATATTTAGATGTGTACGGGACAGCGGCAGTTTAGGATTAGGAGAAGATTAGGAGAAGACTAACCGGACTTCACATGTCACTTCTGGACAAAAAGACGGATTAACTTAAACCGCTTCAAGGGAATTGGGTCAAACTGTCGTACTGTTTACTGTTTGAGAAAAGATGTCAATAGTTTCACACATTAAACATTACAGTACGAAGTACAGTTTTGATTTGACCTACGTAAGATCAGTAGGATAGGAAGTTTTTGTTAAAAAGTGAGCTTTTACGATTAAAATTGTGTGATGTCGTGCTGAACTGCAGTACAAACATTTCAAGAGTATCTACACAATTTTGTGTGATAGCACAATACATTGTATTGCCGGCTCGTATATTAGCAAAGCATGTTTAAGCGGGTGGAAGTGGCAGCACCGTCTAGTCCTGTTTTCGAGCAAAATGTACCGAAGTTATTGGCTTTTTCTGTCGCCACACAATTGTTGTAGTATCGTATGCTTTGTTCCCACCGATGTGGTAGCTTTTAACTGGGCTTGGTAAACAATGACAATCTACTGTGGCTATATTGATTTACAGAAATGTAATGCAATGTCAGGTAATGTTTTGTCATTATATATTATACATTATAATATTTGTCATTATTTGTTATTATATTTGTCATTATTCAATCTCGTGTATTCCATCTAGGAAGTAATTGATCAGGATCAGAATTAGACATTGCGCAAGAAAAGCTGGTCAGCAATGTAATCATACAGTAACAAGGGAATGTGACTAAATCTACATTAACAAACATGAGATTCATGTTTCTCCCGAATCGATATTACCAGTTGAGAACTTGTTGTGCAATGATGACAATGTGTTGTTGGCAGCCGTGTACTTCGTGAGGTGTGGTACATTGTAATTCAATAAAGTCTTAGCCGTTAGTCTTAGGTTAGCTCTGTTGGTTAACGCATTTGACTAAATCACGCATTGCTGAGCAGCTCATCTCTGCATCGGAAGTTCAAATCCCGGCATATAAGAGGAGTCCTACCAGCCATGCCGTACACATGCTTATACAGTATGCACCTCTATTGGTGGAAAAGGCAGGTGTCACACAAGATGTGACCTCCGGGATCACCACACACAAGCAAGTAAGAGTGCAGGTAAGAGATCCACCCGGGAACTAAAACCCATGGGGATGGTCACACGAAGTCCAAAATCAGGGCAATCAGTGGATCCACAAATTGACCCTGGTCCAACTAAACTTCTTAGCCTTTAATATTGCTATGCAATGATGCATAACACATTTTTTCCATTGAAATTACGTCAGTTGGGTTGAACTTTACCTGTCACACTCTGACGGCGGTTTTATTGAGTGTATAAATTGTACTGTAATGCATTTGAGAAGCAACACATCTTAAGCTTGTACTCAATGTAATTGAACAACTTCCATTGCAATTTTGCAGTGATTTTAGCTCAACGTTACCAAAAACAATTTGTAACAGTGAACTCAGGCAAAGTCTTATCACTTACACAATGATTTGGAGGTGAATCTGAGATTAGACCTCCGAGAAGGCCTCTGGATCCAACAAGCCATAGGCGAGTTGGATCCAGAGGCCTTTGAGGGGGTCTAATCCCAGATTCACCAACTACATCATGGTGTAAGGTTTTTATTTCATGACCAAAATGTGTCACAGATATCTGTC
>JBCAUI010505206.1:0-13007 GCA_038406195.1 Haplosyllis anthogorgicola | reverse complement strand
ACCCATTATTATTGTAGAAATAGTGGAAATAATACTTATCTGCTTTACTAGTTGTCTAGTAGAAACTCTCATAAGTCGATTGGGCATGAAAAAGGGTGATCCAAGTGTATCCAGCAAATAAAATAGTTTTCTAGTGAGCGAAAAATAAGGCATCCTCATGCAGAAGCCATTAAGCATGAGAGATATGAGATGGGATTATCATCAAATTTATGTTTGTCAAGCTGATTGGTCCCTGCTGGGGTTCCAGTGGGATGATCAGTAGTTCTTTGACATGGTTCTTAGCATGGGTCTCCCATCTGCAGCCTTTATTTGTCAGAGGGTCACTACAGCCATATCTTGGATCCATAACTGTCTGGGTGCTTTTGTCCTTCAGTTATCTGGATGATTTCATTGGCATTGCATTAGGGGACAAGGCTTGGTCAGACTACCTTGCTCTTGGGTTTCTATTCAGAGATTTAAATATCAGTGAATCTACTTCAAAAGCATGCCCCCCCTTCCACATCCATGGTCGTCTTAGGCATTCATTTCAATACCATTACCATGACTGTGTCCATTGACAATGACAGAGTGTTGGAAATACAGGTCATCATAGGTAAGTGGAAGTCCAAGACTCTATGTACTTGCAAGCAGTTGGAGTCTCTGGTGGGTAAACTATAATTTGCCTCACAGGTATTCCATTCAGGTAGGATCTTCATGGGCAGTTTGCTGGAAGTTCTAAGAGGTTTCCCATCCACAGGTGAGCACCCAGTTTCACAGGTTATACAAGCAGATCTGCACTGGTGGGCTAAGGTAATGCCCTGTCTCAATGGTTCCATGTCCATCAGGAGGTGCTGTTTGAGACAGGTGCTTGGCTAGACACAGATGCCACCCTTGTTGGGGGCAGAGCTGTGTGTCAGAACAAGTATTTTCATGTTAAATTTCCAGAATTTCTGGTCATTGAAGCTCACCACATAGCTTACTTGGAGCTGCTTACTCTTGTAGTCACTATTAAGGTTTGGCTGGACCTGTCGAGCAATTGCAAAATCTTCATTCATCTTGATAACTCAGTGGCTGTACAGGCCATCAACACTGGCCACTTGCAAGACTCATTCATCCTGCAGCGTGTGTGTGAATTGATTTTCTTGTCAGCCTCTGTAAATCTGGAGGTCAGGGCTCAACATGTTCCAGGCAAATTGAACGTCCCCCCAGATTGACTCTCATGCTGGTACTTGTCAGACAGTGCTCAAGAGGAGTTCAGGACTAGGACTGCAGGTCTGTCTCTCAGGCCCAGGCAGGTCGAGGACAGTCTGTTTCTCTTTACTCATGACTGGTAATTTCTCTTTCAGCTACACAGTGGGCAGATTTGAATAAGGAGTGCCACATGCTTATTCTTAATGGACTAGAACAAGGTATGTGGAAGAACCTCAAGGTTCACATCAGCAGTTGTATCAACTTTGCTGACAGGTTCAAGTTTTCCCCATTGCCACTTAACATTACTAGGGTTTGCCTGTATGCTACCTATTTGTTTGTCATGGAGAAGAAGTTCCCAACAATAAGAAATCACGTCTACAGTTTATCAACATTTGCTCAACCTCCCCTGAATCTGCAGAACATTTTCCTGTGCTATACCCTTCAAGGCATACAAAGAACTCTCAGGCAGTGTCCCAGAAGAGCAGCCCCTATCACAATAGAAATGCTCAAGAAGATGTCCTGACACATTGAGCCTACTAAACCAGTGGAGATGGCTGCCTGGGCAGCAGTGTTGGTTGCCTTTTTCCTGCTTCTCCGCAAGAGTAACCTTGTCCCAGACACAGCCAAGGCTTTCAACAGAAGGAAGCAGTTTGTGAGAGGGGATTTCATGTTCACCAAAGGCATTGCCATCGCCAATGTCAGGTGGCCTAAAGTGCATCAAAATGGCACTTCCTTTCCATGCCAGTTGGTCCCTAATGACATGGGTATCTGCCCAGTCAAGGCACTTTGGAGGCTGTTCATGTTTACTCTGAATAAGCCTAACCAACCCGCTTTCTGTTACTATTTGCATGTTAAAGGCCCAACACAGTTGAGAGCACTGATGTATGCCTCTGTGCAGTTTTATATGTGTAAATGACTCCATTTGGCTGGGTGCTGCTCACTTAGGTTTAGCATGCACTCACTGCAGAGAGGAGGTGCCTCTCATGCATTTCAGCAAAACATGTCTCCTGATCTGATACACCTGATGGGCAATTGGAGTTCCGAATGCTACAAGGCCTATTTGGAGGACACTCTTAAAATGCGTATTAAAGCTGCTTTGCAATTTGTACATGACATGTGAAGTTGCAATGTGTATATACATGTTATTCATTCTGTTTTTTAGCACCAATGCCTATACTAGTTAAGGACAGTTCTTGCCATGAAGTTTATTGGCACAACCCCAGATGGCCTTCAGTTAGTCAGTTGCTTGTCTGGATAAGCCAGGCCCCTATTTTGACATGGTTATCATGCAAGGAACCAACTATATCTTTACCAAAGGCCTTCTGGTGGGTGGATTACTAGATGTTAAGCACACAACACAATTGTTTACCATTCTGGGAAGACATCTTCTGCATCTGTGGTGTACCAAAACTCATTTCAAGGAGATCATTTGGAAATTTATCAATACAGCCTTCACAGTTAACCAGCATCTGCAGGTGTACTTTGGCATGATTATACCATCTCCAATGGATTCAATGGATCAGTTGTCAGTCATTAAATCATTAAATTGGTGCCTCACTAAGGTAGTGAAGTGAGCATCGGCTAAGGGCCATCTGGCCTTTTACGTGCCAATTCACATAATTTTCATTAAAGATAATTGTCACAGGCACTTTTCACCCTACTACATGGAGGATGGTTTGGTTTCAGCCTTCTCAGCTCATTTTATTCGCTGTCTGTTTCTAGTGGACTCAAAGCTCATTACCAGGGAGGACACCGATCTTGTTCAGGCTGTGGAGGGTCTCTCAGAGATCCCTTAAGGCAGGCAGACAGTGTCTTGCTTTCCTGTCACCATTCTGTAAACTTGTGCTTTCACTATAGGTGATATTTTATCCTTGTGTATTTCTTGGCTGCTATTGGCAGCTAGGGCATGCAGACAGTGTCTTGCTCTCCTGTCCCCATTTTGCAAACTTGTGGTGTCACTATAGGTGACCTATAATATTTGTGTACTTTCCTGACTGCTATTGGCATCAAGCATTGTGTGTCAAATGTATATGCATTATTTACTATCTGGGTTTATTCTGGTAATTGCTCAGTAAGTTTTACTTAGTAACATTTGTTCCATCCACTTTATGGCACTGTTACCAGTCAGCAAGTCTAGGTCTGCATTTTTTCCTAATGTTTAAAAAGTTCCATGCTAAGTTTGGGCCTGGCCCATGTGGTAGCATTTAAATGTATAATTAATCAACTTGTTAACCGTAATTTGGGCCATAGTCCAATTGTATGATCCGTGGGATCAATTTTTCTCCTCCTCTGGGGGGTCAGAGAGTATCTCCTACTTTTGGGGTAAATCTCCTGCCTTCCCAGGGATGGGATGTGTTTAATAACAAGTCATTTAGACTTGTGCTGTTTGTTAACCATCTGGTTAAGTCTCGTGTTTCTCCTTTTACCAATCAAGTTTTAATGCTTAGTTTTTTGTAAATTTACTTGTGGCAAACAATAAACTTGTTAAAAAATTACACAGCTCATTGCTTCTGAATTTTGGTAAAATTACTGATAATGGTCGGTGATTAAATGCAGGTTCATCGCTAAATTTAGACCATTTCCCTGATCTATCTAAGCAGGCGAAACATTAAAAAAGCCTCCATTGTGAACAGAACGCATGTGCAATCCTCAGAATTGAATGGAATCAAATATGTAGTAGTTACTGTTTTAGCGAGAAAACCATAATCAGGTGAATATCTTCAAACATGTCTAAATTGATCGTACAATGTCAACCCAAAAGAGAAAATCTGTCTTGTACATGAATATTCAGTTCGGTTCATGAGGACCCTGGATTCCTATTTTGCATAGTAGATCCATTTTGACTTTACTCTCCATCCAGTGGCTTTCTATAATCCTCCACGGATTCAAGTGAAACGAAAGTTTCGTGCATTTCAACATTTTACATGCAAAATTGAAAACTATCGATAAAAATACAACAAAATACTATTCATTTCTGGATTTCCAATAAGGTTCTTTTTAAAAAGCTACCAAATAGAAATGAGGACTATTTTAACCTTAGAATATCACAATACAAGGTAGAGTTTGCGGAAGAGAGTCCCTTTAGCTGCTTCACCCTCACAACCGAGAATGAAAGCTTTCTTAGGAAAGCCATAACGCATTATTTGCATTGCAATAATTTTTGTGCTGATTGATTTAGGATGCGCTTACTCTGGGCAAATGGAACATTGTCTCTAACTTGATCATCATGTTGTCCAAGGACATACACGTTCTGAAGGCTCAGCTTGCGGACCTCAAGAAACAGGGACAAACCACGCACAAAACTCTCAAATCACTCAAAGCGTCCTGCAGGAACAAACAAGGTATGAACTGTTACAGTAGGAAAAAATGCATTGCACATTAACAAGCGATATTTTATGTCTTAAATGTTGTCTAAATATGAATAAAATATGATGGTGTGGACTGCCGTACTAGATAATGAAATTTTCCGAAATAGTCCGAAAAACACCAGCAAAGTGTATGTTACAAAGCGAATTTTACCGCTGAAATTATATGATGATTGTGGCAGCACCTGACAGCAATAAATCCGGTGCATACTTCGTTCCTTACTGCATGACGGATAATGAATCTAGAGCATACTGCTTTCCCAACTGTCTGGGAGAGTAACTGTAGTTTTTTTTATTGTGCGATAGTGTGATGACTGTATTTACAAAGCATTATTTGTATTGTAATGTTGTTGATAACGTTACTTGCAGATATGGAGAAGCCTTCGTGTCCCCAGGATTTTACACTTAGCAAAGGCAACTCCTGTTACCACGTGGCAACCGAACTGGTAACGTGGTCAGAGGCTACCGACAGATGTCAGCAGTTAGGTGCTCATTTAGTTGCCATAGAAACAAAATCTGAACAGCGCTATCTAGTGAACAACATCCGAAAACTGCCTGGTAAGACAATTTGGTTAAACTCTTTATCATTATAATTTTATTATTTATGAATTTTAACTAGGAGTCCATTGCTTAGCAGCACGGAAGAAGATGCTAAACCGCAATTGTAAAGCATATGAATTTGGCACTGTCCCACTGCTGAGGCAGCAGCTGATGGACAATAAATAGGATGTAACTTCGTTCGGTACTGACAGATCAGTACACAGAATTCGTATCAGTTTGGGAACAATGACGCATCAAAAGCACAGCATGAAATTCTTATGTCCTCTCTTTTGTTCTAGACGTTTCCAAACTGATACAAATTCCGTGTACTGGTCCATGTTTTGTATTCAGTTGGGTTGGTCCTGGGTGTGATTACTGTACCTACACATAATTGATTTGACAAGTCTGAGCAAGTTAATAAGATTTCATTTGGTGTAATAGGTAATTGTGAAAATCTAATTGCAACGAGCTTCATTATGGCAAAGTGTAAATACAAAAGTCAGCAATGACAACCGCATCAAGTGCAATGTCAGAGGATGACATGATTCCTTCATGATACATCATTAGAAATTCATACGATACTTTGTAGTGGGGGAACGAAGTGTAGCCTGTCTTTATTGTCTGTCAGGTGTTGCCACAATTGTAGGCAGCAGAAAATTCCTATGTTTTACTATTGCAGTTCAGCACACCATAACATAATGTTATAAAATTAGCTATAAAATTGTCAAAAAAACCCCACTAATATACACTTCGTACCCTATTATATTCGAGTGAAAAATACTCAGTAAAACTAAATTTTTCGCAAAATGAAACGCGTTTCAGAAGCTTTAAAAACTGAAGATTGCTTGATCATTCGAATAAATCGTTTGATTTTGCTGGTATTTAAATTGAAGCCTACCAGCACTGCAGCCTGTGGGCAGGAGCAACAGCAAAACAAGCCAACCGCAAGTGGAGATGGGTTGCTTCTGGTAAGGAACTACTATACACCAACTGGATGAGAGGGGAACCGAACTCCGGGCAGGCAGGAGAGGAATGCTTGCTGCTCGACTGGATGTTTAACTGGCAATGGAACGATGTCAGATGTGATGTCATAAAATCCTGCTTCATTTGTGAATATGTCGCATCAGAAGAGACTGAAGCCAATAATTCGTCGGATTAACGTGTGCATGTGTGCGTGCGTGTTTGTGCGTGTGTTACATTGCAAGTACAACTGTTCTTTCACGAAGGAAACAATTCAGTTGTCCAACGTACTGAAGCTTTGTATGATAACATTATGCAATTTTGTTACCAGAAGACAAGCCTTGGTACATTTTCAATTGTCGACGTGTTGGTAGCAATTATAGAATAAATTTTAATCAGTGCTTTTGCGAACACATATGAGAACAAAATTAAGCAAAACATCTACGACCTTCTTAAAGTACGCTTTAAAGTATCACTGAATACCATGATCAACGGTGACGAATTGTATTCAGTGCCTGTCATCCGGTAATCTTATGCGTAAATCATAAGGTTCAAATTTTATAAAGTGTCTCTTGTGGTACTTATTTTTATGTAAAACCGTCTTTCCATATCTTAGAACTGCAATGTGATACATCTTGCGAGGACACTTTCTTTAAAAGGCTCTTCACACATAGTGTGACTACACAGATCACCATTCGTAACTAATGACGTAACACCTGTTGAATGCAAGAGCTACCTGCAAATGTTTCTATTCAGGAAAAGCGCCGATGTTAATTCGTCTGTTAAACTAAACTGCTGGGAGATTGCACTTGTAGAGTGGCTCTGTCTGTAAATAAATGGTGTTGATGCAGGGAATCTGTCCTTTAAACCTGACTGTTAGAGTGATACTACCTCCTGAAAATAGTACATCTGACATCTGCTAAAAAGCATGATTAACTTTATCCCGGATCATATGGGAATACATCTGCATTTTAAAGGATGCCTTAGAGAAATTCCTACCGATTAAGATGCAAAAGTCAAAGCCGAGTCCGGTTTTGTCTCTATTCAGGGAAATATTCTCGGCCTTACACAGGAATTGAAAAATGTATTCGACACGTACTAGACTTGCTACAAAATATTCACATTGGAGAAAATGTAATTCTTAGACCACGAAAATCTTATTGAATCCACAACGGGCCCGTTTATACACGATTAACACGTGTTTTTAACGACTTTGAAATTATACTTTGATGTGCCAGATTTTCATGAAACTCTCAATAAAACTCCTATTGTACAATTTATTGAATAAACTTTTTGTCTGTCTGTCGGTATATTGATTTCATTTTTTGACAATAGAATTCCATGCTATGTGTCGAACAGAACCAACAGAAGAATGTGTTGTCCCCAAAATGTTGTGGATGGACAGTTCGTCCTCCGAAGAATAGTGGGGAATAAAGTGTTTGTTACAAAGTGAAACTGTATTCCTGAATCAGGTGATGGTATTACGAACTGCAACCCTGTGTTTTGGACTTTTCCACTGCCGTGGCAGCACCTGAGGGCAATAAATGCGGTGTATAGTTTGTTCCCTACAAAATAAAGTAATTGGTGCCATTTGTGACTCAAAGAAACATGTCGCAAACATCTGTGTCTCTTTCGCTTGATTAATAGGGAGCAATCGAACTGGAGAACACTCTCACTCCCATACAAAACAGTAAATGACTACGCAAAGAAATAAGACAAAGAAGCTTACAGTAAGGAGGTTTATGCTTTTGACAAGTGTGAATGAATTCGCTGCTGCAGATTGAGGAGGTCTGCTGAAAATAAATTAGCCTTATTCTTACAAACAAATGTAAATAAGTTTTGAAAAAGTAGGGTCTAATATAATGTAATGTTTATATACCGATGTTGAGGTTGCATTTGTACCAAACGTTTTACTTTACAAATGACATAGTTTATAAAGTCTTCTGTGAAAGAGGGCACTAAAACAAACAAACTGGCTCCGTTAGTTTTTCTGTCTTCTTCACCAAGATTGCACACAGTCACGATGGGGCCTCTTAGAATACAACCAGTTTACAGTCATTTTCACAAACAGTCCGAACTGTCGAGTTTAATATGTTACAATTCTACAGAGTATAATATTTTGTTTTCTAATCTTCTCACATTGCAAAAGCAGAACGTGTATGTTGGTAGCGATCCATTCAATAGATGAACAACCTCTGAATTGTATTCTGAAACTTTGGGGACCTCTCAAGGAGTGATATCTTAATATCTCCATGTCTATTTCAAGAAAAAATACAAATTTACGTGCTTCTGGTCTCTCAATTTTTTTGTGGATCGAAGTGTGTTTTAAAACACCCTCCTTTTTAGACCTGGGATCGCGTTATGTGGAGGTTTCAAAGGCAGGATGGAACTGTTGTTGTGCTATGATCTGGAATGAATTCTGATTTGTACAGTATTTATACTAAAAAAAGGAGCGACACCATTGAAGGTAGAAGATCCATTACGTGATTAAAATTATTTATCAGTTTTTAAAAAATAATTTAACTAAAGAACAGCTTATTTTGATTCATCTTTGATGCATATTTTTCTTAGAAGCAGACCTCCCACATGTAAAATGTTACGAAGTACATCATCTAATTAAATTACGTTTTCATCAATTCTCCGACAAGCTCTCCTTGAGAAAAGGTCTCTTTCGTGTTTAAATATCATAGCAATTTTTCTGGGTCACCCTGTTTTCACCTTGCACATTACATATCGATACGGCTTCTATTTAGAATTATTTGTGATGATTGGTTCACTGAATAGATACGATGAGCTTAGTGTTGACATCGGTGCCCACTGGTGCATAACCTGTACATTGGGCATAACCTCTGAGGTGTGAACTGGGGCAGAATGCATGCATGTTATTAGCCCTGTCCATTATCATGTTATTAGCCCTTTAGGTCACCAGTACTAACCAGTATCATGTTTTAGGGTCACAATACATGTTAATAGTTCTGCAAGTCACCAGGAATGTCCATTGTCATGTTATCAGCCCTTTAACCAGTATTATGTTTTGGGTCACAATGCATGTTATAAGCTGTACAAGTCAACAGCATTGTGACCCTAAAACATGGTCCTGGACAGTGCTGTCGATTTAAAGGGTTGTTAATAACAGGCATTGGGACCATAAAACATGATACTGGACAGTGCTGGCAATTTGCTGAACTCATTCTTTGTATGTTGACCCTAAAACATGATGCATTGTTTCATGTCCCAGTTCACACCTCGCACCTAATCAATTGACATGTCATGGTGCCCTAATTATGTAACCACTGTGTTTATATTTTTGTTTTGTACATCATTGAGGTTAATGAGGTCAGGCACAGCAGGTACCGGCATCTCCTAGTGGGGTACGGGTAAATAGAAGGTAGTATCAATATGAAAACTCACCTTTAGGATTTATAAAAACTACAGTCAACTTTTAAAAAGAGACATTAAGCCATAAATATCAGTGAATATGTATGATCATTTCAAAAGTACGGTTACCACTTTAGAAATTAAGTTGTCTGCACCTTATCACTATTTCAAGTCTGCACCTTATCACTATATAAAGACGTCACGAGGTTGGACCTAAATTGCATCTTACTCAGAGGTTTTTATTTTGACAACAACATTTAGTAAATGTCTATTGATTCCAAATAAAGGACAATGAAAAGAAGTTTTCTTCTCGATGTTAAATACAGATATTGACAAAAAGTGGTTTCACCAATTAGTTTCAGTAATTGACTGATTAGTTTCAACGGATCACAAAACCCCATGTGAAAATGCACAGCTGCGCATATATCCGAACGATTCTATCATATCTGAAGGCTTCATGCTCATGCAGCCATCTTTATTCTTTATTCTTTTTTATTCACTCTTGGTCCACATATTTTTTACCTGGTGTTGCTTATGTTTGATCTATGATCTCATAACCTCTACTCATCTGTGCAAAAGGTCCCGCAACTATTGAATTTCAACTGAATTTCATGCTGGGTTATTGAAATTATTTCGAAATAAAATAAGTTTTATGGTCTGAAATTTAATGATATGACTGACACCAAAGCTGGGCTATTTTATGAACAATGCGCTCAATAATGCTGCAAGATAAAGTGTGAGGTTAAAGGTGAACGTTATACTTTACAATGGTTAATAAGCGATGGACAACTGTCATTTTGTCTGTTATTCGAGAAGTTGCTTTTACTGTGACTGTCTGGCTTTGGGTTAACGAGATACCGAACCAACAGCTTCTCTGCACTGTGAGTGTCAACGGAGGTTAATTTCTATTACTTTCTTTCATGATCATCCCTAGGACAAAAACTGCCTCTGGATGGAACAATACTTTGAGGTTATCATTAAAATATTTTCCTTCGAAGAAGCGAATTGAAATGCTTTCTGGCAAAAGGTAGAACTTAAGAAAAAATCAGAAACAAGGTCCTTGTTAACTCTTATGACATGTAACAGTATGAGGACTGAGATAGATATGAATATTTTGATGTTTTATCGTGATCACCGTGAAGTTGTGTGGCAACACACGCTCTCGAAAATGGAATAATTTCCATCTAAAAGGATATCACACAAGAACAAATACTCCAGGACAAGAACTATGAATATACACAGCATGCTGTAAACATCACGCAAATTAAATAAAGCAATGGATAAAGACAAAACTTAGCAAAATACTGATGAATGGAGATTAATAATACAAAATTGCCACCAGTATGTAAACAAAATAAACAAAGACAAAATGGAACATAATTAACATTGAAATTAAATGGCAACACAGAAAAGTATAGCACACAGGAAATTTAAAATATTGCAAAATGGTTAGAGAAGAAAGCGAAAGTGATCAGAAGAAAAAAACCAAGAAAAAAGCAACACCAGGTCTAATAAGTGCAAAAGGTGCACAAAAACAACTGGGGAAAAAAGCAGTACACCAAGTTCAACCCCAACAATGGAGAAGGACAAAGATAAAGATAAGGAATGTGACCCAATGTAGCTAAGCATAAAGTCCTTTACACAAGGGACAATAGAGAATGCATCTAACACCAAACCAAGCAGGTCAAAAACAACAGAATCCACTTCAACCCCATATATGCCAGCAAAAAGACGTGCATTGGAACTTAGTAAACTAGAGTCTAACAAGCCCAATAAATTGGGCAAACTAACTGATCCAGAATCAGTACCAAGTACAATGGATCAACAAAAAGAGGATGAAACTACAATGGTAGGGACACAAGTCAAGCTAGAAACACCAGAAGCCTCATCTTCAATTCCAAGCCCAACGGAAAGTGCCATCACCTCACCAGATCCAACAAAATCTGACATCAATAGTGTAGTTCATGAAATTGCTAAGACTAAGACTAGAACTGTCAGGAAACATCAAAGATATAAACTCGGCTGTAAAATCAATCACCAGAACTCTTCAAAGAACTTCGGAAATGGTGTCAGAATTACAGGGTAAGCTCAACACCTTGACTGTGATGGAAAAGCATATTGATGAAGTAGAGGGAAAAGTAAAAATGCTTGAGCGAGAAAATGAGCAACTCTAGTCCAAAATAAAACAACTGGAAAACATATGCACGAAAAAAATGGATCGAAATGAAAAAGATGCTATAAGTCAAATAGAGGATGGAATTCGAGAAAAAACAGTAATCCTTACTGGAATTGCAGAATCTCAATGGGAAAGGGCCTATACAACTAGAACAAAAGTCAATGAAGCATTGATAAACACCACAGGCATCCGTGACCCAGCATGCTCAAGAGATATTGTATCAAACCTCCTACTTAACAGATGTCAGAGAGTTGGAATCTACTCCATGAATGTCTCCCGAGCAATAGAAGTTGAATTCGTCCTAAAGAATGATTGTGACTTCTTTCTGAAAAACAAATCGAGACTCCCATGAGGGGTATACATAGAAGAAAAGCTAAGTGACTCAGTAAAAGCCAAATGAGAATACCTCCATCCAATTTATAAACACATCGTATGACATGACCAGTATAAGGGACTATATCTTGTAATACAAAATGTGCTTCGCCACTGAAGACTCCCTCCCAAAAGCCCAGTTCTATGACAACTTAAATTGTCCTCTGGACTTTCATGCAGACAGAGAAATGCTCTGGAATGACAAATGTGACTATATTGACCTAGAAAAAATAACTGACTTAAACAAAAATCACACAAACCTCCTCTTAATGCAGCTAAATGTGTGTGGGCTTGTAAGCAAACAAACTGAACTAAATGAAATTATCAAAAGCACCAACAAGCAAAACAGTGGATTAGATGTAATATTACTCTGTGAAACTTTTCTCAATGATGTCAAGGAAAAACATGTAAATCTCATAGGGTTTGATCTGATCTCAAATCACAGAAAAGGCAAAAAAGGGGGCGGCGTAAGCATTGCAATTTGACACAATATCAAATACATGCACCACAAAGACTTAGAATATGGCACTACTTATGAGTCTGTATTTATCGAAATGAAAGCAAAATATGGTGAGAAAAACAACTCTAATATAGTAGGTTCTCTATACAGACCTCCAAACACTAACCAAAAAACCTTTATAGATGAATATAAGAACTTGCTTACTAAATTATGTAGTGAGGATAGCAAAGACATAGTAATTGGTATTGACCAGAACCTTGACCTCCTTAAATCACATGAACATAGCTTAACTCAACAATTCCTAGATGTCAATCAAGACAATGATATTCTACCAACAATAAGCAGACCAACAAGAACAACCAAAAATTTGGCTATCTTAATAGACAACATACATTACTAGCCTCAGACATATCAGACCACCTGCCAACTATTGTTATGAAATCGTGTTTTTATTGTGTAAATCATTAGTGGGACTCACGTTAGTATTGTAATTAAAGGAAATAATTAACTCGCGTATTTATTGTAATTAAAGGTAAAGGTCAATAAGTACCAGAAAGTCCCATCTGGTACAAGTGTTTGATAACAT
>JBCAUI010505195.1:0-13010 GCA_038406195.1 Haplosyllis anthogorgicola | reverse complement strand
ACTTCGAGTTCATACCATCACCAAGGCAATGGCTGTGCAGAGAGAAATATTCGTACGGTGAAACAATTGCTCAAAAAAGACCCTACGAATTTTTCCAAAAATTTGATAATTTGGAACAGTACACCTATAAACGACAAAATCATGAGAAGCCCAAGCGAAATTTTAAATTCTCGAACTTACAAATCGAATATTCCAATTTTGGGAAAATTTCATGAGCCAACACGAGACGTATTGCTAGGCTTACAGGAAAAGGTAAACTCAGACTTGCAGGTGAATCATAAAACGATCAGACCAGGTACTAATATCCTATTCCGCAAGAATCCGGATGATAAAAAATCAAAATGGATTTCTGGCATGGTGGTGGATAATTTACATGACAGAAAGTACTCTGTAAAAACGTCAGATGGACGTAACATTACTAGAAACAGGGTACACATCAAACATCAAAAATCTCAAAAATATCCAAAATCAAGAATTCCGTGTAGGCAGGTTCCATTGATGGATAATTCAGCTCCTGTCAAATCGGATAATACAGTCAGAACTAGATCTGGTAGAGTCATCAAGACTCCTGTGCGCTTAGATCTGTAAGAATGCATGTTACAGTTAATTGTAACAATGTAAAATTACGGTTAAACATTACTAATACCAAATAAATTCACTAACAAATGTGATATGTAAATGGTTTCCCTGTCCTCCAACATGTTCATAAGGATCTAGGTCACGTTTTGTTTTGATCTTTGTAAACTAACAGCTGTCAAATAATTTCCAAAATTGATCCGGGAATACTGCCATTAATATAAGTATTTTTTCTTTCAGCTTTTCTTATTTTCAGGAATTATGCCTGGGTAGAACGAACTCTTAATAGACTCAAAGCAAAGATTGAAAAGTTTACCCAGTGACAATCATTGTATTTAAAATGTACTGACTTTTGAATTGGAATAGACACAGACACTAAGGTCCGAAATGACCTGGAAAAAACTAGGATTTTATCGTATTGTGCAAAATATTGGAATACATCTATGTAACGACAATATTGTATTGTTTTTACATTTTTGTATTATGTCTCACGAGAGACCAACGTGTATATAAGTTCATGTTTGTAAATTTCATACAGCACACATAAAGTTAAAATTTTTTAAATTCGGAAAAGAAAGGCAAACATGCCTAGTTGTAATTTCCTAGTCTTAAAATTTTCAAATAAACAAAATAGATACTCAAATAAATTTACAAATGTGCATCATATGAAATATTGTATGTATAGGCAGTTTCCCACAAACCAATCCGTCCGATGATGTAAATCTGTAATTATTTGGCAATGATTGCATTTATACACCGTTTACACCTTGTGACCTTTCTACAAGTATTTTTAATACTTATACACGGGTTTAAAATTATACAATTTAAGGCTCTATACACCTAAGTATTTTATTAATAATTAACAGCATGCTTGGTAACGTTAAGTCAATATGGTGAAAATTCCTAATTTATAAAGTTGAGACTTGAGATCAATATGAAGTAATCGATTGATTTTTATGAAAGTATGATTTTTGTAATCAGCACACCTTGTTTCCTTTGTTTAAAATTAGTCTCATTAAAATCCAAACACTTTTGGTCCTTACTTATAAATTTATAAGCGACTTATAACTTTTGTCAAAAAATTTGAATTATGGCTATTAAGTTTATTTCTCCACAAAGTTACTTTTCAAAGAAGGGAGATGTTGTGTGCTGCCCTCTAAAGTGCCAGCGTTCCTCATTCTTTGAAGATGATGTTAAGCCGAATGGCTGCTTTATTTTGGATCTAAAATAAATGTTGGAATATTTCACATTATATATTAGTTGGAGTTCCTCATGACATACACGCGAATACAACAGGGGCGACTAAATCTTGAACAGATACCTTTCCCTTTACTATGAATGCGTGCCTTTCGAAGTTTGGAAATTACAAACTTACATTTATATCTTGTAGAACATACCACCCTTGAGAAAAACTATTCACCTCCAAGCATAAAATATTAGTTACCTGAGGCACCCACATAAAATGCATATAAAATTACCTCCTGTGTTGAATAACTTTATGTAAAAAAGTTTTCCTGTATTTTTACTTCAAACATTTTTTTAAAAATCGGCTTAGTCTCATATGTGTCTGATATTCGAATGATTTAATTTAAATTGTAAAATTTCAAAATTATGCAGTTAATGTCGTGTAAGCTTTGCTGATTGATATGCTATGATGAAAGAGCCAAAGGGATGACTTGAGTGTGATGAAAGATCTAGCGCAAGAACACTCGTCAGATTCAAAAATAGCATAAATCCCTCGAGGGTTTTTACTTTTAGGTAGGTTTGATACAACCGAATTCGCAATGATTAAGTGCTCCAAGCGGCCGCCAAAGCTTATGTGAGATTAAACAAATTGGACAATACCATATATAATTGCAAATTGAAGGGATGGTCACGTTGAATTAGACGGGTAATTAAGGTAGGTGCATAACACAGAAGTCGTAATAAAAGGGTTGCTACGCGAGATGATAAAGGGAAGCGGGTCATCAATGTTGGGGCTCACGCCGCTTCCTCAGGTCCCTACCTCCGCGTAGACAGATGTCACCTTGCCGACCTTATGTCACTCATGTCCCGAGGGGTCACCTGTCCCCCGGGCCCGGGACGAACAGACACGGCACGTCTAGACACATTTGCGCTGCCTCTGCAGCAAATACTCAATTTCAAAACGAACTTCGAATGCGACAAATTCAAGGATGGAAAAGTTAGTGGATATCAGGACGATAAAATTTATTTCATGTCTAGACATATTTGTTTCATCAGCAGTGCATCAACCACGGTAAAATCTGTTGAAAGGGAAAGTTTACCTTTAAAGAAAGATTTTATGCAACTTGTTGTGTTAGATTGCATTGAAATTGGTCTCTTTCATAAGAAAGATACTCGAAAAGGAAATAATATCTTTGAAATTTTGACCTGCCTCTTCACACAGATTTTACTGTACTCAATTTCAAGGCAGACTTCAAATGTGACCAAGCCAAGAGTGGAAAATGTCTGCCATTTGATTCACGCCGTTTAATTCATTACAAGTCTGCCAATGTTGTTGCAGGCATATTCTTCCTGTTCTGGTAAACCCTATTTCTGCAGAAATTTGAATTGATATCGTGTTTGACTGAAATAAAAAGTAATTTAACTCACTTCTTGCCAAGTATCGTCTTTTTCTCATTTCAATTATATCCAAATTACTCTCTTGTAAATTGCAAAAAGGAAACGCCATAAATCTTTAGATGTTTGATTTATTTTAAAAAATATTTATGTTATTATATAACTAATGCTTTGGCGTGTTAGTACACCATCTAGTATTTCAACACATATTCGGTAACTGTAGCTGGGGCTCACTATGAGGTTATGAAACGTAAAAGTTCTCTTACCTGAAGCAGATCTATGGTTGGTCCTGCCGCCGGTTTCTGTTTTCTCGCAAAAAAGTGACTCAATTCTTCAGAACACTCTGAATTGCATGAAGGGGACAAGTATCTAAATAGGTAGTAGAGTTTATCCAGCGAGATAAGGCTAACAGTGAAATCAGTGCTAATCGTCAGGCATCTGAATGCCGTACAAGCAGTAAACGATGCTCCTTATCACAAGATGATGACGATTAAACGTTGCTACAACATCCCACGTGTAGGGAAATCACGGCCAATAACAACTAGGTCCTCGTACTTGTCATTCGAGTATGATTCCGAAATTGTCCATCCACAGTCACAAGTTATAATTGGGAACAATAATTTATTCCTCAACTATAATTTTCAAGTTAATTGTTTGCAATCTATTTCTAATGAGTTCCTTTTGTGCAGTGCTCGCTTTAAAGTGTAAAAACAACTTAAGAAACAAAAACACTTTTAATTGGGTTCGTCCCCCACTTCTTCACGCGGGAAATATCACTGTGGGACTGATTAAGTCGCCGCGGTTGCCACTGTATTGAACAGGATGGTTCGTCCCAATATTGACATTCCACGCCTTTTTAAAGTAATTCAGCTTCTTTCCCTCCTAAAACAAAGCACAATAAAACAATTAAATGTTAAGGTGTGTTGAGAGGGTGGCTTCTTTGTGTACTGCAACAGTATCAACTGGTTAAAGTTCTGTCAAAATTCTTTGCCTTATCTGATAATCTTAACTACTACCGAAAAACTTGCTGAATTTTCCAAATCCTTGTAGATATTACAACAGATACTTAACGATAACATAAGCCCCTCGGCTATTATTTTTACTGTGTCCTAAATGGCATTAAGCCTACTTGTCAATTTGCTATAGTTAATGTATCCCACTTTCTTGCCACTAGTTGTGTAAGGTAATGTTTGTTTGTATATTGTGTATTACGTCCAGTTGGGTACAAGTCCTTTTACAGAGTGCTGACCTGTGGATGGCTAAATGCCTCGTTTGCTGCCTCCCATGTGCACTAGTCATCTTTATACCCTATTATGCCCACATCTAAACGTGAAATTACAGTTGTACAGCTATTACAGGTTTTTTCTTTCTTCGTATCCTGTCTAGATTGTCTAATAAGATCGGACAAAAATTTACCAATTTCAGTAACAATTCTGTGTTTAATGACAGGGTTCATAGCCTTACGTTGTTATGATAGGAATTGAGATGCCCGCTTTTAAGCGACGGTCCCTAAGTTGGGGTCAAGGACCATCACTTTTGGAGTGATCGTTTCAGTAAACTACTGATATTAAATTGTTTCAACACTACGGCGCTCATAACTGTTATTGGCATTTGGATAGATATTGGTAATGGTTTAATCCAGGTTTCTTTACTACGATTAGTAACTTTCAGTACTATTTAATTAGACCAAGTAAACAGGGTACAATAAAAAAAACTTTACCGTTTGTTCAGTACTAACAAATTCTGCGTTACACGATACCACAGAAACAAAATATTGGAAAGTTTTCGGAAACTTTAGTTTTGATGGACATTCAAGCTCAGTCCATTTCTATTACCAACTTTTGAAAGGTGTTTGGATGATAAATATCTTTCAATATCATTTTCGGATATTTCAATTTACATGATATTTATTATGTAATTTATGTTGTAATATACTAAAATTCATAATACCGTTATTGGCTATTATTTGTTCGACTATGACAAAAAGCGATAATTTCTGACAGGATTTACGCCAACTGCTTTTATTTCATTACTCAACATGGAAAGTATTAAAAAAATAATTACAGAACGATGTCCCATTTAGCTTAATAGCTGTGTAATTTTAGAATAATGAAATAATTAATACAAATGTCTGATTTGTCTGGACCATGTTTTTAATGACTTTCTCATTATTTCCTTATTTTGCAGCATTTTTTACTTTAGAAAACGTAGGTAATAACTATCATAGCAACATTATGAGGTTTCTTAATTTTAAATAGCCTTTTAGAAAATGACCTATTATCATCAACACAGTTATCTCATAAGGTGTTACAGATGAAACATAAGTTCTGGACGAAATATTTAACTTTACGAGCAGTTGCATTGCATTTATTACTAAATAGCTAAATAGCTCAATATTATAATTAATTAGATATAACAAATAAAACATATGGTAGAACTTTTGTGCTGAAAATTTGAAAATGATTGATTTTGACTTTCAGTATTTTTTTTTCTTTTTAACAAGTAGTGTTGTTTTCATTAGTGACTCAAGAACAATACCGTCTTTTCTGTACAGGCATTTTACCCTCCTAACACAGGAATTACAGTGACACACGCTACTGTTCGCCTTAAGCAACAAGAGGGAATGAAGGTTCCACTATTATACCATAAAACTGTTAAACCAAACACAATGTGTTCAGCCGTGTATGTGTCAGTCTTAGCTTTCCTTACATCACATTTACAGCTATTTCAATAAAGACCCGATAAAATCAAACTGTTACTATCCGTGACATGTTTATGGTGTAATGCTGGCTAGACTTGGCCCAGTATCGAAGTACATATAAACTGTAGTAATTTAATTTATAAAGGTGTACGTTAAAAGGTGTTAAGACTTTCAGACTTAAACACACAAGGGAAATGTTACAATTGATTTTGATCAAGTGGATGACACATGTCAGAGATTTCATGACCACCAGCAGAATAACTTACATTTGTAGCTTTAGTTTCTTCGTTATGAACTAAAATAAACAAAATGTAAACATTATATTTTTTACTTTGGTTACTGTATACTATCACTGAACATCATTCTTGGCATGTAAAAGCAAATAGTGTCAAGACAGTGACTGTCAGTTTCCCACATTTGGCTCTTATGCTCGTGACTTTTGTGGTCAAGTCATTGCCTTTGGCACTTACTGTACATGGGGATGTGGAAAACATGTATCATTTATTTATTATTCGCTAAATGGAACATATTGTAGTGAACAGTTTTGTTTCCTCGTATTTGTTCTGGTCCACAGCTGAGTGGTCACGTGGTATGTAATTTTGTATGATATGAGCACTAGAGGTCAGCACACATGACCTCGGATAAATTGTCACTTTTTCTAAGGTGTTCGGAAATTCCGCACATATATTAGTGTAAATAAAGTATCAGTTTCTGTGCAAGTTACAAACTTCAGAAATACAAAAGTTCTCTAAACAATTAAATACACATTTTATTACTTTAAATTTACGATACATAAAAAGCACGTAACGCAGTGTCAATGCGATCACGAGTGGAATGATATATGTAACTCTGAAATACTTAATTTAGCTTACATGAATACCTAAAAGTCATAATTCAAACGTATAACAGAACATATAAGACAGAGTTAATTAAGAAAACTTCGAAAACAACATTCCTCACTTCTTTCGGATGTATTTTAATTAAACCTCAATTTTTTAAATAAAAATACTCATGTCTGCTTTCATTATGATATGAACTTTTAGAGATGCATCCCTTCTGGAACTATCTTTCATGATTGGGGAAATTTTCGGTTTATGAAAACCAAGGAATACAATGTTTAAACCAATTAGTACCGAATGGAATGAGCAGTTAGTTCATTTCCTGAAAGTTTACGACGAATAATGCCCCCATAATTAAAAGTAAACGTAAAACATACAGACAAAAACGATCCATCACAACACTGCTTTAGTAACATATGCGAACCACTGAACGTCTATTTGCATTGAAAGGCTTGATAAAATTTGATAAGGCATGTCAAAAGTTAACCTTTTTTCTGCAGAAGTGCAGAAAAAGCTGTCAAGTCATCAATAAAATATTAATGGATGGTGAACTATATCTGTCAAAATATGTAAACAATTGAGTCTACTTGGATATAAAAGCCAAGTGATTTTCTACAACAATGAGGAACTGTACAGATACTATAAGACTAAAACTTCGAGGAGGTCAAGATATGAATTCAAGTGTTTTTCTCACAACAAAGAGATGTGTCAAGATATCTCAACGAAATGACAAAGTCCCATTCGCCATAATAAAGTAAATGTCAAAATTATTGACTTAATATTTTCTTTTATATTATTATTTTTAACCATAATGTCTACCTTAGCTAAGAGGGATAATTGTATTTTCTTTGTGAAGCAGTTCAAATTTATAGCATTTTTGGCGCGGAAACGTATTTCTTTGCAAATACCAAAATAAGAAAAAAAAGTTTCACTAAAACACATCTAATTGCATTCCATAGGGACATTATCTATTTATTGTCATTAATTCTCGGACCTGGTGCTGATTTTATACTATTTATTACCCACTCTGTTACTGTCAGTACAGCCGCCTTGAGATAACTACCAAAAAGAGAGATTAAGACGTGCTACTAGACAATCAGAGGTATGTAATGGGGTTTTATGAGTTGGCCCCCGAGGGTGTGGATGAAGATAGCAATGTGTGGAACATCCAATTTCACCCTGTTACCACCTCCATTTAGGGTGGTCTTTAGGTATTAGCCTAAGAGTAAAAGTTCTAAACGGAAACGCGCGACCAAAAACACGCAGCGTAAAGAATGTTAATGTAACTGTTGATATAATTCTTTTCATTGGAATGTGATTAAGATTTAATCGTCACTTAAGAAGTGAAATAAGCCGATTTAAGCGAGAGTGCAGGACTCTTAGGTGTGGAGAGTGAGAGGGAGACAGTGAGATTAACAGACAAACGGACGGAAAAAAACAGAGAAAAACAGGAACAGAATCGGAAAGAGTAAAGGGAAAGATTGAACGTTTTAAAAGACTGCTCATTAACTTTTTGTCCGCCAAAATGTTCGTTTTGAATGCAAAAGGGGGAAACATTAGACATGTAGCCTGTGTTTGCTTTCGTCCGTTTTCCGTTCTTTTCCACTCCTTTCCGACTGAGATAATAACTGATGGATTTGAGCAGATAACTATTTTGAGTACTGCAGCATTCATGTTGGAATATTTTGGTATCTGCATACATCTTGAACAACCACACTGGTGTACAAATCATAATGGTTTAACAGCATTGCGCTCACCTCATGAACATTTTGAGTGATAATGAAGTGCATTGCTCAATCTTGGCAGTTAAGAATGGAAAAGAGTGGAAAAGCAATGCAACATGCAAAGGCTACATGTCTAATAAGGAAAATGGGACCGTTTAAGTCAAGAGAAATCGCATCAATTTTAGACAGTTACTAGATGGAACCCGTCTGTTGGACGGGAGTACAAAGAGAGACAGAATATATATATGCACTGTCTGAATGTGGCAGATTATGTGTGTGGAGGGGGGGGGGCAAATGGGTGAACTGCACTGTCAGGATGTGGCAGATGAGCTTTGAGGATGGCTCTGGCAAGGCATCATGGAATTGCAGGTCATTAACATAATTTATGTCTGGCAATGAGGACACCTCATTGGCTGTTGGAACGTGACACTTTTGCCTCTTAAATTTGTTAGTAGTATGATATAATAAATTCCACCCTTTGCTACTCACAAGATTAAAGGAACAGCGTGAAATTCTTTTCAAAATTAATTATTAATTACATGTAACAGTCTCTTTCTGTTGCAAGAGTGGAATCAACAAACACGTAGAAATCCCCAGAAAACCTCAAATGGAACCATCAGGATTTGAACAAGGATATACAATGTCAAAGGAAAACTAAAGATAACAATCACAAAGATGTTTTTAACCCTAAAACACATAAAATTTGAAGCCATCGGGATCCGACACATTTACAATGCGGTGCGATCCTTATCAAGACAAACAGGTGCGATACCAGTGCACCGTGCCCTGTTAGAGACCAGTTAGTAACGTGAGAACCGTCTGCACAGACTCGTTAAACCCAAGCTTTAATTTCTGTAAAAGGAATTAAGAGTTAGTTAAACAGAAAGACCACCCACACTCTCCACTTTCAAGTGCAGATTATACTGAAGTAATATTTGTGTGAAATGACAAACATTGAGCACGATTTTAAAACGTAATCCTCCTGGTTTGGGACTTTCCACGGTTTTCATTTGTCCAACACATTTGAAGTACCAATTAGACACAACAGTAACAAAACAATGTCCTTTAAGGTAACTTAACTGCAGATGTGTTTGACAGTTTTTGATCCCTTTACACATGTTTGCAATGTGTAGAATTTAATGTAAAATATGTAAAAAATTTTCTATTTATAAACCACATCTAATGATGCAATATTATCTCAAACACAAAATAACATTTGGAATTTTGAAGACAGAAAACTTGAACAGTTAAATCATGCATTTCGAACAAACTTTGAAAAATACGAATAAACTATGTGAAGAATTCTAAGTCATATTAATATTCAAAGATCCTTAAGTTTTTGTTGTTGTTATGAAAGTCAGTAAACAACTTGTTTGCATTTAGGGTTTATTATATCAGCAGATTCTTACGTAGAATCCCTTATATGGGTGGAGTTTCTTTGAACATTCATTTTAAGTGACTTTTTATCTTTTGATCTTTGATGAAAATACGTGCCGTTTTATTGAAAAGTTCCCAATGAGAGGCTGAACATGAGTAATTTAGAATTTAACATATTTCTGTGAGAAAGCTGATGTGTTGTGTTGGTAAATGTGTATTGTTCTGCTATGTTCCTAGATCGGGTCCAAAGAACATTGCTCAAAGTTACGTGAATTTACGTGAACCCATAAGGGTTTTTCTTAATTCGTACCTAGCCTTATTTTGTCTAATTAGTCTAGTCTGTCTAAATAGATAGAATTGAAATGTGCAAATTTGGACAATGATACATTGATTCCCTACATTTAAACTGTGCAATATCGTAGTTTTATAAACATATGATTCAATTTACATGAACTGAAAACAATGTCATTTCAAAAATTGATATATATTTTAGTACATTTATATCCTATCTAATTAGACAGATTAGATGAAATAAAGTTAGGTACGAATTAAGAAAAACCTAGGATGACAAGCCTGACATCGATACCTTCATGAAAACGATACTGTACATGAAAATATGTAAAAGCTAAAGTATAACACAGATTGATTTGCGGCCACTATTGATGTAATAAACTGGATTGAGGTTCATTGCAATACTAGATTAGCTCCTCTATTCCTCCAGACTTGGATCACCCAATCATGATTTCGTTTCAGCAAACAACCAGTCAGATCGCACATACCATCGTGTTTGTGCTGTTTCGTCGCTGTCCATATTTTTTGATGATAATTAAAAAAGGATAAAATTAGAATTATTCACAATGTTTTGTGTTAATCTTACAGCAAATAGTGACATATTTTAATGTCCCAGAAGTTAAGACTAGGGAAGACATATTGTAGCCCCTCGGGTGCCTATTTGCCAGTAATACAGTTCAAACAGATCCTCTTTGATCCGTGTTGATTCTCTATAAAGTCGTGGCACATGACAGAAGCGTGCATGCCTCAGAATCTCAGTCGTTTAAACACATAGTCGCACCGTCAGCGAGATGTATAACAATGACATTCGTGTCTGAGACTAATGTCGCATAAATCACGACGGCAATCTTCATATTGGCAGATTGTTATTATTGTTTGTTGGTCTGATGACTTAAAATAGGTTGTTTTCGCTTCCTTTTTGGGAAAAATAGGGAATTTATTCAAGCTTATATCTTGAGGAGGGGAAATTGTCACTGGTTATAACATAACATAAAATTCTCCTTGGTTTGCTGATCTGCCGAACCTTCAAACTTAAAACATCAACACAAAGTAAATACTCTGAAATTGTTTTTGGTGGGAAGATGTCCTTAACATGCACTTTGTGCTACGAATTGAATTTCCAAATGTGCTGCATTTGACATTACTCCCTTGTATTGTGCATTATGCAAAATATATACAGTAATTTCAATACATGACACACTGACGCAGTAAATAATTAAATTAAAGAAAAGCCCTCATGTTCGGTTATATTATATTTAATACACCCCGGCCTTTATTTGCTCACGACTTGTATTGACTGAGTTGTAAAGAGGACTAGACATTCCAAAGTGACATAAAGAACGGTAGAGACGCATGGAGTCGAGCAGACTGAAACTGAGATGCAGTCGGTTAAATACTGTCATAACGACGGGGATTAAGTGTCTGTAATATGCCTGTCAAATATGGTTCTTGACGACTATGTCTAAATGTATTAAGGAAGGGCACTCCTACGTGCCAATAAAGATTCTGATCATTAATTCAACAAAAAGAGGGATCTATCTCACCCTGATGTAGTCTGTCTGTTACAACATTAGTCTACTTGTTACAATGTTGTTCAACATAAAATGATAACTTGACATCGACGTGCCAGACAAAGAAGTTTGGAATTAAATTGAATACTTGTTGCGAGTAAAGGTACATGGAACGAGAAAGAATACGAAACCCTAAATGAATACACTTAATAAAGGTAAAGATAAAATGAATGACAAACATAAGCCTCGACTTTTCTTTTGCACTCACACACAATTGTTATCCCACCAACTTCAACTTTTCCTACATATTCTTTACATAAAGGAACGTAACATATTTGGTCCCTCTCGATATTGTTTGGAGTACCAGTGTTATCATGATTTGCTGCTATTGTTGATTTCATTAACACTTTGGAAGCACTTGAACATGTTTGTCATTGTTAAAGTAAACACGAAACAATGTATTTGTTATCCGAATGGTACATCAATTATTAAACAAATAGACGCTGTGGTACTCAATGCGTTTATATGAGGGCTTCTGTGGTCAAAATGCAAAATATGTTTTGCAATTAATGAGTTCAAGCTCATCAAAAATATCATGTCTTGTATCTTTGACATAATATTGCTTTCAAAGTGACATTTGGCTACTAGTCCCGCTTTCATACTTGAGAAGTTATCTGCATGCGAAGTTTTTATGTACAAGTATTGATATCAAAACACCAAACCGCAAACTCGAAAATATTAAACTACTCGATAGTTTCATTTGTTGAAGCGCGTTTTGGATTTTGTGTGAAAATTTTTACCGTCGGATGCTTCAACAGCAGATCTATGCAATTTGTCTGTATCGTGAGGAAAAGGAGAACGTATTCTTTCAATTTAATTTGATCATTTTGATTCACATCATGGTCTTCCTCCAATGAGATGTCCCGTCATGTTTCCATTTAATTTTATCTGTGTCAGCAAATTGTTGAACATATTTACACATGTTGCTATAGCGTACAGTACAACAGTGCATACATTGAAATACTGTTGAAACTTTCTCCCTTGTCGGAATCTAGAATTCTACTCACACTAGTCTGTGGAATGTTATTGTAGCCGAACTTCCTGTGGACATGAGTTTACCCAAGTACTTCAACAGGCGCATCCATAAATCTCATTGTAATTTAAAACTGCCTAATTTGAAACAAAGACTTGCAATTTTAAGAGCAATGCATTGGTAAAGACTTTTCAAAGGAGGCACTGTGGTCTTATTTGGAATTTGGAATTTGGAAGATTTGTGGAGGTGCCGTGGCCGAATGGTTACCGCGTGGGACTTTGAATACACACGTTGTGGGTTCAGTCCCGGTGGTGCCGCTTAGCAACAAAATAATTTCCTTGAGCAAGAAATTAACTCCACATTGCTCAGAGTGGTCTG
>JBCAUI010505184.1:0-13011 GCA_038406195.1 Haplosyllis anthogorgicola | reverse complement strand
CAGTCAGAAAGAATGCATGGGGGATGGCAGCATGCTGAGGATCCTCCTTCATCATGACTATGGAGATGCCCCGCATAGCAAGGATCTCTGCTCGCTTTTGAATGACCGCCTTTGAGTCCTTCTCCCAGATCTCAGTCGTGGCTTACCTTTTCAGTCCTTCAATGTCAGGAGGTGCTGATCGACATAGTGTCATGGTGCCCTCGGGATCGAAATCTCGTGCAAAGATCTCTTCGTCATCCAAATCAGCATCGTCTGCCTCAGCTTCCTCACAGTCTTGATTGTATCTGGGTGCAGTGTACCCAGACCTGCCGGCTTCAGAGATATCACCATGCATCATCGATGCCGCAGTTACTGTCATGTCGTCATCATCTCCAATTTCCTCAATGGCATCCAGACCGAAGAAGAGGGACTTCTAGGCTAGGTTGCCACTGCATGCTGGTTGTAAGTGCAATCTCTTTCCTGTTGACGAGTCACTCCCTTGCGGTTCCTTGTGTTGACGGGTGCCACTGCTGGCAGAGCTGACAGTAGCTGTAGCCACCCTCTTGTGCACGCCTGGTGCATCCACTCTGTTGAGAAGCAACTGAGCCTGTTTGAGTGGCGGAGTGCCACTCTCAGTTTCGGTGCGTGTAGGGACAAGAGGCAGTGGGCCACCTCCACAGCACATCATGCCTGGTGTTGCAGGAGTTGCGTTGGTGGGGCCCGTGTCTGTGCTGGTGCCTGTGGTTGTCTGCAAGATGGTGGGACCCGTGGGGGGTAAACCAGGCTGGCCCGAGGCACCAGTGTTCAAGTCTTGGAACAGGAGACTACGGAGTGAGTTCTCCCCAAGTATGCGGTCGATGTATTCAGATGCTCTGGGTTCTCTGTCTGGGACCCAAGGGTCCTGGGAATCGTAATGAACTCCTAGTGCATCAAACTCATGAGTCATTTTCCTGCAACTGTGGAACCTCGTGTCACACATCAACTGGCGTACAGTGTTGTTGTGAGCCCATGCGAAGTTCACTTGCAAGTCATGCCATTCTTTGGGCAATGATTCCCCCATTGTAGATGAGCCATGTTAGTCTTGGTCTCATGGATGTGTAGTCGCTTCATCGTACCATGCCAAGGAGATGTCAGAGGCAACCCGTCTTCATTAACAAAGTAAGCATACAGGACTTGTAGCTCCCTGTTTACTGGTGACTGTGCCCATAGTCCTGCGTGAGTATCAGCATCAACACAAATGAAGCCAGCTACTTCATCTCCACCTTCTGTAGCAGCAGCCAACAGTGATGCTGCAATGTTCTCGATGGGGTGCACAATCTGCGACTCATGAGTAATCACACGCATCAAGCAGATCAGGTGCTCGGCACTGCCCGATGGGTCTGGGTCAGCCAAGGCTGTGGTCAGCAGTAGAGCCACATGTGAAGTGCGAGCACTTATAGGGACCTCTCCACCCCTCTTCATGTGAGAGCCGAACATCCGTCTTATTAACTTGTGCACCACATACTGCGATTGCACTTTGAAGGTGATGAGGTTGATGTCAAAGAGGATATCAGTGGTCCCCCAGTAGTTGATGAGGTTGTCAGTGAGCAAGTTGAAGTCTCGCTGGAATTTAGCTTCTGGGTGCTGATGCTGCTTGTGCCGATGACCGACTGTGTACTTTTGAGCAACGGACTGGTTCATATCGTCACCCTTGAGAAGGAGGAAGGCTGCAGTGAGCCCAGCAGAGAGCAGCACTCCCTGTCTGGTGGCAACAGCTCTCACAGTCCCTGGTTCCTCTCCAGTGGAGTTGGGATCCTTGGCGTGGGGTCGAGATTAGACCGCATCAGGATCGCGCAGGTGAGGACCAGGGCAGTGGGCTCCTCTTCTATGTCGGCCTCCTTGCGCTCATGACAACCCATCCTGTGCTTCTTGGGCTTCTTTGGTTTGTCGGTCATCTCAGTAGGCTACAAATATGAAGAGGGACATTAGAAACCCGGGGGAGAGTACACTGACACTGATGGCCTCATGAATTGGAGGCCGAGGCAGAACCACGAACTGTCAAAAATCAACAAAGGCAAAAGAAAACCATGAAAGCAGCAAGCTGAGCCGCAGCACCCCCCGTTGCCATACTGAGGTAGCCACTGAAGTCAGTGGGGCCTAAAGGCAGTGAGGAGGTTGTAGTGGGAGCCGCAGCCTGTAACTTGCAGCTGGTGAGCAAGATACTGACCTGAGTTGACATTGTTGTTGCCCTTTCAACGGCTCGAGTAGAAATGACGCACCGCTGAGCACAGAGCAAAATTGGCAGGAAAATGTGGGAAAACCCCTTGCAGTGCATGCACGAGTCACTCTGAGCAGGGATTCCCCATCACATGGTCATGATGTCATTTGCCCTATAAAAACCGAACTGCGGAAAATTAGGTCTCATTTGCTGACAGTCACCGGACAGACAACAACAAGACAGCACTATCCTGACCCGCTATAGCAGTGCATACCACAGGACCTACTGAGCCATTGCAATGTTGCAACTGTACCTCTTCGAGCTGATAGAATGCACTCATCACCCTGCTGAAGTGCAGCGGTACCTGCTGGGCATGCTAGAGGGAGGAATCCCTCCAGAGGCACAACCGGAGCAGAATAGACTAATAGCTACGGCTATCACAGGATATACCTATCGAGCACCATACCTCGGTCAGATGATATTGCTGAAGGATTGCCTTCAATACCTGGAGTATGAGAGCGCTGCTGACATGGCGCGCTATGCTCTCTCAAAGTGGATTCCTCCAGTGGGTGCCACTGCCACCCTGCTGCAATAAACAGTCTAAGAAGGGGCTATTACGACATAAAGTTAGAAGAAGCCCGCCGAGAACTGAGTAGTAAAACCCAGCCCACGCTGGTGGACCTATGGAACCAATGGGAGACTCTTGTTTCCTCTGACTTTGCTGGAACTGTTGCTGTCGAGGTAGTCCAGACCTACGTGACCAAGGTGTACAACGGCTTGGCACATGCTGGCACAATGGAACTCATAGCGATGCAGGAGGAACTCGAGCAAGCTTACCCGTGTGAGCAGCTCCTGTGTGGAAAACTGGATGTTTGGGCTGATGAGGCTGCCCGCTTGGGGCACCAGGGCCCAACCTATGATTCCTATCTCAATGGCGTGAGTGGTGCCTCTGGACCTACTACCCCAAAACAACCAAACCTGTTACACAGATACAAACTGGAACTGACTGCACCAGTGTCCCCTGCTGGCACTTCCACGGTGCTACGAGATCGAGGAGGAGGAGACCCAGACGTTAGATATGTTATCATCAAGTCCACCCACACTCAGACTACAATCCAAGACCCGACCGCTCCAGCTGAGCCCAGACCAAGGAAGCATGGACACAGAGCTGGTAAGGCCATTTGCCTTGCTAAGGAAGTTGCCAACCTGAAGGCTGACAAGGTTAAACTGCAAGTTGAGCTTGCAGAGAAGGAAAGGAGAGAAGCAGGAGCTGAGGCTGCTGAGGAGGAAGAGCTGATGGACTGTCAAGCAGAGATGGATCAACTGCGGCGTAAGGGATCACCTGCCTGCTCTAGGCACCAGGAGGGGATTGGAGCAGCGGCATGTGCATGAGAGCCATCCGGCTCAAGGTGCCGTGGCCACGATGGAGCCTCCAAACCTCCCTCCACGGCTGCCTCGTTGCACCTTCCCTCTGACTACCAGTCTCTGTGCCCTCAAGCCCTGCTGGGACCAATGCCAATGACTGATTTACGACTACTACCATGATCCCTGCCTCAAGTGCTGAAGACCCTGAAAGATCTGTTTAGGCATCCAGAAGAGTGGGTGCATCATCGTATTGCCGGTGTCGATTGGGGAGCTGAAAAGATACCTGGTTGGAGTTGGCAGCTCAAGGGCATCATACTAAGCCTGATGGGCTTGCTGTTAGAATGAGGATGATGTGGGAAGTTACGCAGACCGTCCGATACATCTACAATGTAGATCATCCACCTATGGTCTGTCCACCAGAACCACCTATCTTAAGATGCCATCAGTTTTTGGATGAGAAATATGAGACCACAATGGACTTCCAAGTAAAGGTGGTCATGAGGATGAACACCATGGGGGTGGCATTGTTGCATGCTTGCACCCAGACCATGCCCCTCACGCACAGAGCAGATGGAAGCCACACAGAGATCCCTGCCATGGTGAAGGAGTACATGAATGCGATGGCCTTCATAAAGAGGCTACATATGGATGACTTCATGAAGTGCCTCACCGACATGAAACTAGATCGTTGCCAGGCTATACTCTGCCCCGATGCAAAGTACAGCGCGGGAGAGTTGGTCTTTGCAGACTTTGGTGTGATGAGGGAATCATACCTAATGTCATGCACAACACACAAGAAGCTGTCTGGTGCTGGTGTTGGCCATGGGAGAGGCCTGACGCTAAACCCAAGGAAACCCCCCAGTATCTCGTCGCCACCAATGCAGCAACGGAACGCTAATCGACAGGCAGCACAGGCTGCGAAGGAAAAATGGGGCCCTCTAGGGGGCTGGAGTGATCCCCTTCCCCGTGATTCACTACCAACAGGGATTGAGGGTGATTGCCAGTTGTTGCCACCACCCGTTACAAGGGTTGCAATGCCTGATCCTTTTGAAACCGACCCACTGCATTTGTCAGAGGACACTCTTGAGATGCCGGCATTGGAAGATGCTTCGCTGGAAGAGTCTACTGCTGCACCAGACTATGACAAGGACCTTGATCTGTTGGAAGACTCAGGTGTGGACCCGCTACAACATCTGTGGGCCCTCATCTTCACACTGAGTCCTAGACCACGGCTTCTGGCACTGGTCAACCAGCTGCCAGATGAAGAGCTGCTGGGATTCTGGTGGACCGGTGAGGAAGTAAACTCGCATGAGCTGCATTTTGTATGTGACATTAAGAACCCCACACCTCCCCGCAAGACAGTGACTGTAGTAGGTATTGAGGAACTGGACTTGTCCACTGATGAGCGGACTCCTGAGCCCACTGCAGATAGTGCAGGTAGCACGGGTGGTGATTCGTCCTGTCCCATGGAGGAGTCCCCCACTCTGCCCAATCTGGATGAAGATGAGGATATGCCTACAATCGCTACCTCGATAGTGATGACTGAAGAAGAGAACCTACTACTCCAAGAGACTGACGATGCAGAGATGGAATCACCTCGAGACCCACCAGAAGATAGTGAGCACCCAGACAATGCTGTGGACCTCCCAGAACCCACTGCCACATCAGTGGTGCAGGAGGGAGAGTCCGTGCTTGTCATCGCCTGGAGGGAGGGTATCATCATGTGAACCACGTGACATTTACCGCTCACAGAAATTTTTAACTTTAATAGTCTTGTGATCATAAATATAAGTGTTAACTAGTAAAGGTAGAACCTAGTGTTTATCTAGTACTTTTATCATAATCTATTGTATTTATCAGACTGTTACTCATTGTATCACGCTTTATCGAATTTTATCGTGTCATTAATGTATTGTATTGTATATTGTCTATTGTAAATTTTTATGTGTGTTTTTGACAGCTTAATAAAGAGTGTCCAAGGGCGGACGTAGGCCCTGGGGGAGAGTGTGATGTGCTGATGGCTAGGAACCCTACACCTACTTTTTCAGCGACTTTGGTAGGTGCTGGGATGACTCACAGCTCGCTGCGGGCATCCCAATGGTGACTACGCAAGTCCAAACCTTTGGCTGTTACCTGCCGAATTGACAGTGCAGCTGTGCTATTTTTAACATTCCGGCTTGGCAACTGTGCCACACATGCGCAGTGCATACTGTGCATCATTATGTCATTACGTCACACTGGAATGCTACGTCACTGGCTGATGACGTCACCCGCACATGCAGATGGCGGCCTCGGCAGGTGCATAAAACTAAACCATACCATCGTACGATGTGCATTTACCTCTTTTCTCTTGACGAGTAAGGTGCATCTCCGAGCCCATCAGCGTACCGCTGCCCTAGGTCCTTAGTGGCCCGCAGATGTTCAACTAGACCCGACACTTTTGTTATTCTTTCATCCGGAGAAGGCCATAGTCTTCTCGTCTTTTGTTATTCTTTATCATTTTGCGAGCATGTCCCAAACATCCCACTAGATCAACACTTCGAAGTAAGAGTGCTGAAACGGGGCTGTTCTTCTTTTGCGAGGCTGACGGCGCGAGCAGATCGCACCGAGAGAGACATTGGTGCCCACAATAACATCCCGCGCACTCCGCGTGACATATATATGCCAAATGAGTCAAAATCCGTTGCGGCCGATCATCTATCACGTATTAACCTTACAGACATGAATAATTCTTTGCCCAACAATTTCATACGTGCTCAAGAAATTTTATTCACTTATAATTAAATGCTAACGTGCATTGATTTGTTTAAACCCTACCAACGACTGATGAAATGGTTAAGTTGAAAACGTCATCCTTATTATTTGTTGCATTCATTTCCCAATCCTACAAAAAAGTGATTAGTTGCATACACCAAGTTCAACTTACTACTTCCCTTCCCAAATTTAATGTGGTATCCCAGATTATTGGGCAAAACAAAGGGTTACACCCTACCGAAAAGATTTTAATTTACATCCCCCTCCACGTCAAATACTTGATCTGCGACTAAAATGGGTACAAACATTAAAAAATAGGTCCAGATGGACCTGAGCTCGTTTGGCACTACCATAAACTAATACAATACTGGGCACACCATTGCATAGATGCAAATAAAATGTCTTAAGATCAAATCTCAAAATATGTGCTCATTGAAAAAACACAAATATGGCTGCCAAACTGGCAACATAGGTGACCTCAACACAATTTGTTACAAAAATAGAGTGTATGTAGGTGCATAAGACTGCAAACTATGTATCATCAACTGTGTGTCTGGGAGTAAGGGTCCAACAAAAAACAAATATGGCTGCCAATTTGAGAATAATGGTCACAGCAACATAATTTTTGCTAGGCTTTGAGATAGGGCATAGGGCATATTTGTGTAAGATATGAAGTCCCTGTGATCAGTTGTGCGCTCAGGGTAGCTGTGCAAAGACGACAATGACAACGACGGACGACGGACAATTCATGTTTCTGTAGGTTACATGCCAAATGAGCCAAAAACTGAGAGGCACATTGTCCCCAACATCCAAATGTTGACTTTTTCATCACAAGAAAGGGACACCTTAAAATATTCTCAAAATGAAAACTAAAGGATATTTGACTTCCATGAAGTTATGAGTTTTAAAGCAACTTTTAACGTTAGAATTTTGGGCGTCAAGTTTCCGAAAATTTTACGGGATATGTGATATTTTACGTACAATTGACCTTAAATTTACATCTGGGATTGCTTGAAAATCGGTAACACCGTTATTTATACTCGGTACTAATCCATCGTCGCTAACCATCACGTAATCTGAAAAGTAAAACATTCAAAGTAAAGATTGTTGCGGGTAAGATCCATTTAATTAATAAACAGAGACCAGAAGCATTGTGATTTAGTTGAGGCAAGGCCATTATGATCTTTGATTCCAATACGCAACTTGACAAGCCTGTATCTGCCGCCATCACATCTTCAACCTTCTCCACACTTTTCTTTCTTCTGCGCTTCCTCCTGATTTTCTTTTTTGAAGCAACATGAAACGCTCTGCGACAAACCAAGATGAATGTAGATGCACAAGATACACAGTGTGATAGACGTTAACATTAAGGTTTTCTTAATTCACACTCCAATTGGTCTAACGTATTGATTGAACTGAAATTTCAGTGACGACATACCTGGATTCAGTTCATTCAAACGGTGCAATTTTTAAGTCGTTTAAAGAAAACTGTATGCACAGCCTTCATTGAACATTTACCTAAATTAGTCATTTCTATCCTATCTAATTAGGCAGAGAGAGAGTACGAATTACGAAAACATCTCAACTACAGTAAGATTTAAATATTCTTGAAAAAAAGTACGCGGATGACAGTAGGTTCGCCCAAATACTAAGTAATTAACTACTATATTTTTCGCTGAATGATGTCACATAACGGGGCACAGTTTGTTTGTGGGAAAGGTCACCACGTTGTAATAGTTTCAAAGCGGGCAACCCCGCTGAGTCGAGAGGGTACTACCCTTTGTACCCTACGATACCTCATAGGGTACACCTGACCCCTCGTATAAAATAAAATTTATATGTGACATTGGACACAATTTTGAACAAATTCCTACGGCTTGCTAACAGTAAAACTTCAAATTTTCCCTTCACATGCCTCCGCCATATTGGAATTTCACATGTATTAGCATCTAAATGTTTTTCTTCATCATTAAAGTCTAGATATATCTAAATGGCCAAAGCAAGTCTGGGTGATACTCCAGATTTAACTGGGCAGCCCACAGAACTGGAAAAGAACATTATTTTGACCCTAAAAGGACTTATACCCTTACTCTCCAAGCATCATTTTAGAACCCAGAAAGATCTTCAGGACACCCTTTATCTTTGGAATTGACAAATCTTCAATGTAAGTAAATATCATCCTGACAATTGCTGGAGTCAAATGGGCCTGTTTGACACCATTTACTACAGTTAATTTTGCATAAATGACGCCTGATAGCTAGATTCATTTGACTGCCACTGTACTGTTTAATGTATTGCATGATGCTGGAAACCTTTGATTTTTTGTGTGCGACACAGTAAATCCTAACATAATACTAGTAATTACACCGGATATACATAATTATAATTTTTTTCTTTTCAGCCACCACAAGACACCCCAGTCCAAGATGTATTGTTCTACATGGCTGGTTGCTGTATGGACCCATGGCAATCAACAGTTGATGTCAGTGTGCAATTCGTCAGTTTTTTACAGTTTAACAAGAAGGGGGTCTTGGCATTTGTGGGTAAACATTACCTTCAAAAGAAGAAAATTGACTTAATGTAGTACATGTATGACATATGTAACAAATATGGTGGGGTGGATGAACTCCAAAGTCACTAACATGGCAAGAATGCTGGATAAACACATGGCCCTTTTAGGTTTGAATGGCTTCACCTGGTCCACCCACCCCGATAATCACATCGACAAGTGTGCTATGGCATTTGTTCTTTGTGAGAATTTCGAGATCATAAACACTATACCCAAAAGTTCAGATCTCATTACAAAAGGAAAAGGAAAATATAAAACCACTTCACCAAAATGTCCCAATCAGGCTGAGGGAGGAAGTGAAGCTACTGAACAAAACAGAACTGGTGTAGCAGCAGCAACATCTCCACAGGCAGAGGATGCTAATGCTGCAAAACATGCCAAAGGATGTCTGAAATGGGGAAAATGCTCCAACAAATCGCTGCCTTAACATCATCAATTGCCCAAGCACAAATGTGTCGACTCCACAGACAATCATTACTCCAATGTTATGCTCTCTGCCGACGAGAGTGCCAAACAAAGTGCAGGTAATTATTAGCGTCATATTGTCTGTTGTCAAGTATGATTGAACATTAAGTCTTTCCCATGTCAAAAGTGTCTGGCATCAATTATTAAGTTATTTATATAAATTTCTGTTGTCAAACTTCCTTTAAGTATGCTTTTTGTCACCATCCATTGTCATCATTTTTCTTTTTATTTGTAGAGAATGATTCAGTTGAAGTGGACACACAGAGCTCTACTACTGATGAGGAAAGTGACAATCTACCAGCCAAGCCTCAAAGGAGTGGTCATCTTAAACAACAATACAAGAGGTCCAAGTCACCTGAGTACAACTATGAGATAGACAAAAGTGACTCAAATAAGTTGGAGAGTAGCTCTGTCCAACTCGCCAGTTCAGCATCCAGTTTCAACCCTTCAGGTAACTCATCTGCACAATTAATGGCACTGGATATTTGATGCCAGACATTTGACTTACCATTATTGATGCTGAAAGTTGATGTAGGACACTATATTTAATTATCACTATTTGACAATGGAGAATATTAATTTTTACTGACGCCTGAAATTGTCATTGTTTTAGCACAGTCAGATAAGGACGTATCTGAAGATGAAGAATTGGAAGCATCAGAGGTTGTCCCAAAGAAATTTCGTTGTGTCAAATGTAAGAAGATACAAAGAAGAGCTCCATTCAGTTGGCAACCCATGGAATTAGAAGGTGCAAGCAATGGACATGCATGTATGCTTGTGCTATCTGCCAAAAGCAGTTCAGACAGTATGCAGACATGAAGGAGCACCAGGACGCACATGGGGTAAATTCCAGTGCACAGATTTCCTCCCTTGTAGCAAAAGTTCTGCTTTGGTCATAGGTCTATGGCAACATGTTTGCGTTCACAGGGACCCTAAATTTAGTTGCGATAAGCATGATAAGATGTTTGTTTTTGAATCCTAGTTCAAGTAGCATCAAAAAACACATTCGGAAGCCCTTTCATTGTTATGTGCACAAAAGGTTATAATAGTAAGTCAGATTTTAAGAGACAGGTCGACCAGCACACACTTGAACTGGAAGCTGAACAAAAGAACGAAAAAATTGTCTGAGTTTCCTTGCCCAGAGGAAGATTGTTCCTATGTCAGAATATCAAAGAAACATCTATCAGACTACATGGTAAAGCACAAATTGGTAGTGTGTCATGCTTGTGGCATGTCATTCAACAACCGGCAGAAACACAAAAATCATAAGAAGTCTGTTCATGCCTTTTCGCAGGCTAATGACAATGGGAATGAAAATGAAAACTGACTGTCATCATTGCATTGATACTTTCTTTTTACCATACAGGTGGTACATGCATATGTATGAATAAACAAATAAGATGCTAGTACAAGTGAAATATTTGTGTGCAAACGTTTCTTTTATTTGGACAATAAAATAACAATGCAACAAGTATTATGAAATAGTTTTTGACACTGGAAAAAATGCAATTTGTGTTTATTACGACGGATAATAAAAGCACCATTGACGTCAGAAACAGGATGCCAGAAAATTTGACACCAGATACATTAATGATTATTAAGTAAGTTGACGCCAGACACTGAACACTTTTTGATGCCACAAACAATTGATGCCTGAAACTTACAACCCTACTACAGCATTGTAATGTATCCCAGTGTTGATCATGTACACTGTGTTCCATGTCATAGTTTTAACAGCACCACTGGCCTGAAAAACTTCCCATTGCCCCTTAAACCAACACACTATATCTTTTCCCATCATCTGGGCAGTTGCATGCATCTCCACATCCGTTGCCCAAGCTGTGCTCCTCATTTTAGGTGCTGTTATGTATTCCTTTCCTGTTTTGTAATCTGTAATTGGGCCCAATTTCTCAAAATTGCCTTCAGCCTCCATATAATTGTTTCCTCACCATTAAATGCTGGTTCTTTTTGGCTGTTAATAGGTACAACCCTGTATGAAAGTAACAGTTGTCATCACCTTCCATTGCAACAAGACAGCAAGGTTGTCTATCAGACAACACCTAACCACAGTTTGCGTACAGTACCCAATTGGAATATGTGTCAAACACCAAGGTAAAAACATGATGTGAAATGTTTCTGTATTGTTCCATGTTCAGGGGATGGAAATAGAGGGTCTTCTTAGTTACTCCCATTATTAGCAACTCAACTTCCACTGTTTCCTTAAGTACTGACTTATGTTCTTGTCTTTCTTTGTCTGGTTTTGTTTCATTTATGACCATATTGAGAGTAGCTCCCTCCTCTCGAGAATCAAAGGGACCTAATATTTCTAACAATATATTTTCCACTGATGTATCACTTGGCCATGGTGTACTTCTTTTCTTGACAGGTGTTAAATCAGCTAGAAACTCTTGGGATGGCCTTTTCGAGGTCTTCAGACTGGCAGCGAGGGATATAATGTCCACAGAGGAAGATGTAGGTGTTTGATCTGGCAAGTAGTTGTCATCCATTGATGCCAGAAATTCCCTATCACTTGTAGCAGATGACGCCATACATTGGCTTCTGTTGAGAATGCACAAGGTTGACGCCATGCATTGCTTGACACCAGAAACTCCAATATTGTTCTCCTTTTTTGATGCCATAAATTTGTTGGCGCCTGACACTGTGGTATGTTTAACATTAACTGATGCCATGAATTCATTGTTACCACATGTAAGTGGAGTATTTGATGCTGTTGAGTCTTTATGCGATGTGACACCTTCCACTTCTTTGTTTTCAAATCAGTATCCAACTTGTGAAACTCTTTCACTTGTGAGGGGGGCACACTGTGCTTAAGAATGTGTCCATACACATCTTTAAGAATGTAACTCCCCATTTCAGTAATTTTTATTACCATATATGGTTTGGCATTCCATTTCTGTTCCTATTTAGAGTTTTTCTTTCACAACTTTCTTCAATACTTTCTGTCCAATGGGAAAAAGAGTGTCACTATTTCTCCTATTACAATACAGTGCTTGTTTCTTTTGTGCCTGTTTAATATTTGAATGTGCTTTGGACAGAACAGATTTGTGCAATGTTTCCATGACTTCTATCCTCTCATCAAGTGTTTTATTATTCAATTCTTCCTTCTCACATACAGAGGGCAGCTTCAGATTACCTTGATCTTCATTGTACTTGTCCTCAAAAGGTGTGACTGGTTCACGGCCATACAGTAAACAAAAAGGTGTATATTTACTAGACGTGTGCTACGCAATACGGATGGAAAATAAGACACTGTCTAGTATGTCATACCACTCAGGGTTATCTACCACATACTTCTTGAGGGTATCCTCAATAGTTCAGTGTTCAAAATAAGGCCAGTCCATCAGACAATGACTGACTAAAATTGCTTGTCCGACTGATTTTAAAATCCATCAGACAATTTTACAATTAAAGTAACAGTACAAATGATGTATTTGCAGCAACCAACTATTGTACAGATTGATTTCAAAACACATTTCGAACACTGTAGTTCTGTTAGATCTTTCCACTAACCTGTTTGTTTGGGGGGCGATATGCTGCTGCGACTCTGTGTAGTGTCTTGGTGACATTGTAAAATTCTGTCATAAGTTTGTTATTGTCGACTAGCATCAATCGGTATGTGAGGCGGAGTGAATGCACAGAGTAAGCGAAAGCTTCATATTCG
>JBCAUI010505173.1:0-13012 GCA_038406195.1 Haplosyllis anthogorgicola | reverse complement strand
TGTCACAGCTGGGTATACCCCTGAAACTTGTGTACATGCATATCCCCAACAGAATGAATGTGTGTTATTTTAGCCAGAAATATCTATATATTTTGTGACATACCACAACCCTTTGTTCACTATGGTTCTTACTTACATCAGACATCTCAAATTCCCAATAATTGAAGAAATGCAAAAATACATCAAAATGGGGATTAAGATATACACAAAAATGGTGGAGATGAGTTTGACAAAGGGGAACTGAATGGGATAGTAGATTTTATATTTTTGATACTCAGTTTTCCTTTCTTTGTGAAAGGGTTTGTCACTAGTTAATTACATGTAAATTAGTACCATGAAATGCTGTAGTTTTGAGTCAAATATTGGAAAAAGCTATCAAGGTTTACTTATCTAGAAATGACTTTTACTGATTGATAATTCTTTTCAATAGGCTGGAGGTACTGATTACCTCATTAAATCAGTTGATACTCAGAATCTAGGAAGAAGAGTTGAAACAATTCAGCTCAAAATATGGCTTTTTAGTAATATTTTCTTTCATAAAGACTGCTTTCCGAAGTATTACTGTATGCATTTCAAGTCACCTTTTATATCATTCTGGTCATGTTTATCGTGTAAAAGTTTAGCAATAGTTCAGGGAACATAATTATAAACACTGTAATATCCGCTGTTTTGCAGCCACAGTAATTGACTAATCGGGTAGTTACAATTACCTACGAATGGCTTTGACCTACAGATGGATTCATATTAGAACTAAACTACCCGTTATCATTTTGAAACTGATACTGTTACAGCTAAAATGTCGGGTATGATTTACTGTGATATAACATCTACTTAGAAAGTTAGGAAATTTCAATTTTTGTCAGCAGGAACACTCTTCACTGTGTATGCTATTTGGCTAATATGTAAGATGTATGCTGTTATAACAAATGAATACACGCATTTTTACTGAGGTTTCAAAACTAACAATTTACTGGTCTTGAATTTATTGCGTTAATTTTAACAAAGATTCGGCTGTTTTCAAAATCGACATTGTTATTTGTAAATAATGATGATGCCTTTCTTGCAAACTATACAGAATTGACACTAATGTACACAGCATAAGATAAATATCCGACATAACGTTATTGTTCGAGAAATAACTGACTACCAAATCATAAAAAATGCATGTATACGTGAAGGTAATGATGAATAAAATTTAAACCAAAGGACAAAATCCTGAGCAATAATGTTAACTTCAACCGAAAGTGTTAGAAATACATCTGTTTTAACTAGCATAGCCTTGTATCTCTGTACAAAAAATCAGAACTGTATCTTTAGTCTGACATACGTGCATTTTTAGTAATGGACAAAGCTTTGAAGCTGGGCAAGGAGTTCTGTGACACCTTCAATGCCCCTGGTGTATGCGGTGAGGTAATTGCTCCCTTCTACGCAAGCGATGCCAGATTCATGACTCCAGGAGTGCCGACAGTCGTAGGAAACGCAAGTTAGTATCGTATTAGTGTTTACTGAATTACCAGATTAAGGTTATGGATTTTGCAAGCGAGAAATATTTTAAGTCGTAATTGTACCAAAATAAGTCCAAAGGGACGTTCGATGTAGGTAACTACGCTCGAAGTTTTTATTTTTAAGACGTGAAATTAGCGCTTGATGAGTTCTTCAAGAAAAAAAGAATTGATGAAAATGCAAAGATGGAAATGACATGTGAAGATGCTCGTGATGCTGGTGACTATCTCCTGACTACTGGTCTGTACAAGGTTACTGCTGATGGGAAGGACCTGGACGTTGGAAAGTAAAATCTATCAGCATTTCTTGTATACATGTAGAAGATAAAGTCTTGTACGCTAACGTGTCACTGTTGTCTTAGAATTAACTTTGACTTCTTAAAATGTTCACCTACTACTACTATCCAACCAATAGAATATCATGTAAGGATCTATTTTCTTTTTGAACAAAAAGAAACTAATTTGTTCCATGCCGAAGTAGCTGTTATACAGGTGTTAACACACTAGATGTTGTTCATTTTAGGTTTGTGACAGTATTTAAGCAAGAGGACGGAAAATGGAAAATACTCTATGATATTGTTAACAGTAGCAAATAAGATTCATTTAAAATAAGATTTTACATTTGAGAAGAAATTATGTTGGATTTTTAATTTAAGCTTTGCAATTTTATAAATGATCATTTCTGTAAGTTGTCTCTCAATCTATAAATAAGGATTCTGAATTTCCAAAATGTGTTTCTGTGATCAATTAACGTGACGGTAACATTATTAAGTGATCCATGATATCGATGTGTAAGACTTTGTTGCATATGTCAAACGAATTGAGACAATTCTCCTTGACACATTGCAGATAATTGCTCATTCTGCCAGTGCCTTTTACTGGTTTGTCCAACAGGCCTAAGACTAAGATAGTCTAACTGAATATTTTCATTGGAATACAATACTATACCTTTCCAAGAGAATGAAGCTCTTTCAGTAAATATTGTTTCAAGTACAAAAGTTGAAATATGCATTAGTACAATGCATTCATGTGGTCCACTATATTCCCACCATTTTCAGCTGAACTGTTGTAGTTTTGTGTAACATTAATTTCTACGTCGTCTTTAATATGAAGCGCCTGACCTTTCATGACTAAATGCAGTTTGCTGCGATTGTAACACAAGCTTTCTCAATGAAACGCTTTTTGGTGAACATAAGCCTAATAAACTTTTTAAGCAGTTGTAAACCAAATCTTTACACTGTTATTTCCAACGCCAATTCATCACATTTCACTTGTCTCAAAAGCATTTAAAGCTTACAATAACAACATGCCAGCTACATTTATTTGGATTTTCTACCGGTTTAGATACTGGGCATACATCCAGTCATCAATCCCCAATATGCTTAGGCTTTCATTCTAGATGTACATTGACAACATCTGGACAGCAATTGCCTGTGATTCTGGATTAAGGGGGCTCATTTTCCCATCAGAAATTTACAATTATATTGCACAAGCTATTACCATAATTGCTTCACCATGATTGCATAGCAGAACCTTTGCGACCAGTAAGAGGCAAAATATTTTAGATGTCCAAAAGTATATGTCCAATAAAATTCTTCTCAAATCAAGAAAATCACATTTTGAAAAAAAGCGACATGTTTTAATGCACTTCAATATGGAAGAGTGGAATTATTTTGTTCTCAAACGGTTCCGAAATTTAAATGTTTTGTACGGTAATGATCAAACTGGTGAGATTACACAATACACAGAAATATACTTTTATTTATCTTATATTGTTTGTAACCTTACATACTTATCATTACACAGCTTGAATATATTACCAAAACTTCCAACTCATAAGAAAGATTTGTTATTTCCCTTTGAGCCCTGCAAAATGAAAATCTTGAAACGGGCAACCTTTGACTGATGTAAACACCTTGCATGAGATACAAAATCTTTTGATGTCGTTGAAAAATTCATGACATCTGACTGTTGGCCTTCTATGACCTATTGATACCACTTCGATAATATTTGTCCTGGTTCTGATTCAGTAAGCAGTAACATTATACATTCTAAAACCATCTAAGAAAATCAGTGGATACTGGAAACAATATATTTTCATGTTGTGCTTGCGATGCCACATCCATTCACCGTTTTTTCCCGTCGAGGTGTCACTTTCTTTTACTTTTTTTCAAACATTTTGAGGAGTTTGAATTATATTTGTTGTCTCAATTCTTCTAGAATAAATACTTTTATCTCGAAGCTTCGATTTGATTTGAATTTAAAATTGCGTGACCCTCCCATCCCCCATCTTTGATGTCTCTAAGTGATGCAAGAGAAATGAGGATTCTTTTCCGTTTTTTATACATTCCCTTTCAATTCAAGTATAAACGTTGAATACCGTAGGTATCATGATAAAATATGGCATTGCAATTGGCAGTACGATTTTTAGCGATAAAACTGTAGAAAACCAAGTATCATTTCCTACCATGTATCCGATCGATATCCCATCCCTTTTCCATCACTGCCTAATGTATATGTTATTTGACACGGGACACAGTAAATGCCTCTGATTTGGCAAGCTTCACCATACGGTCTCCAATATCGGCGCCAGCTCCTGCCTGAAAACTCCGCAAGGATTTCTTATCCTGACGCACTACTTCAGTTAAGCGTTGATAGTCTAGCCGTCACTTGTTGTGGGTCGATCTGAAATCTGTAAAAATGTCAGGTATGTATACATTTTATGTTTGATCTCATTTGATATGTTTTCATTTCTTTCACTTGATAGCAGAATTTAAGTGATAAGTTAATAAACAATAGATTGCCTAACTGGAAATAACATTTTAAAATTAACGCAGGATAAGAATTAAAAACTGACGAGATGCTAGCGATGCTCTCTTGATTTTAGTTTACATCTTTAAGCAAAGGAAGTTATTGAATCCACAGAAATGACCTAAAAAATTTAGTTAAAATCGTTTTTAAACAAAAAAGGATTTTCTTTCCTTTTATAACCTTGATGGCAATTTCTTTGGCAATGGCGTCAAACATTTTAGAATTAATAAATCGGCGACAAAGGACGAAAATGAAATATCTTGGAACAATAGAACGTCATGTTGCCCTGTTATGAGTAGAGCATCATGAAACTCTTTTCTTCTAAAACATTTCCAAAACTTTAGAAACTTTGGCAGCTAAAGTAACAGTCAAGACGGAAAAAACAATGTGCCCGGTTCATCGCCTATCAGATGTTTTGGAGACGACATGGCAATCGAAACGTTCATATTCTAGTATAGTAGTTAGGTAAACCATGACAGAATTTAGCTAGAAAATCGCATTTGCTGGCTTGCACATCTTTATGACGAGTGTAAATTCAAAGAGCAGTACTCTAATAAAGAACTTATAGATCTGCACTGATCAATGATGCATGCTTTATGAGAAATAGGAGGGCAGAAATGATCGATTTCCGTGGACAGACATTGAGCGATAGAATTTCTCAGGTTAGCCCTTCTGAATTTTCGAATGTTTGTTTTGAACAATTAGGTGTACCACATGTATGTACACATTTAGTCCTTACAATTTGAATACAAAATTATTTATATGAGTGAGTAAACTAGTAAACTAAAAGAATTTTGAGTCCCATGCTTTAACTGTGATGGTTTATTTATCAACAATGGTGACATTGTTTTAAACAAAAGGGACATACCCATAATAGCATAATTGTATCGTGGATCATCTTTTGTTTCACTTCATTGAATTCTGTGCCTTCCCTTGTACCCCGACTGAAACACGTTTTGTAAACCATCAAAACGTTTTACATTTTAAGAATAATAGAATGAACAGAGGCAAGAATTTCCTTTGCGTCCTTTTTTTCGAGAAAGCTTTTAATTTGAGTGACCGAATTTGCTTTCAGTATAGTCTTGATTGTCGACAGAGTCATTAAGAGCTGATCACGGCTCGGTTTACGCTCAGTGGTAGCGTATTCACCACTTCTCTTTAAATTATGCAGATGGTTGAGTACTTGCTGGTTGATTTACTTAAAATCGCATTATCATTGTTACAATAAATCATAATTAAACAAGGTGTCCCGATAGGAGCACTGACCCTCATGCCTCCCCCTACCCCGACTGTTGCCTGGAATTGTCTGAAATGGGCAGAAATGCATTTTCTCCAGTCCGGTTGGGGGGGGGGGGAGTCCTGGTCAACTTTTTGCAATGAGGGTCAATAAATTGTACACACATTTTAGCCAAGGATATAGTGCAACAGGCAGAGAAGAGTTACTGCGACGTGTTTAATGCCGCAAACGTCGGTGGAGCCGACGTGGCGACGTTCTACACAAGCGATTGTGCGTACATGCCACCCGGATCAACCGTCATATGCGGAAAAGCCAGTCAGTATCTTTTATTATAATCTTTTCTTACAAAAGAATTTTTCTGATTTATCTTGTTTCCTTCATTATACAGGTTCAGTTTCATTCGAGTTTTTTCCTAATTGATACAAAGGAGGCTCGTGTTGTTTTTAATTGCAATTAAATTACATATCATATAGATCTACTATTTGTAATAAACAATATTTGGTGAATTGTTTTTAATTTGTACTAAAATTAGCAAAATAACCAGACCTACCAAATCTGTCAGATCTGGCAAAGAATAAATTAGGAAAAACGTCGATTATTTACACAAAAATGTCCAATATTACTTTGTATTTATAAAGTAATGGCTAACTCTTAGCCCATTCCTAAAATTGGTCATTTAAGCATTTGTATTTGTACCTTCTGATGATATGCTGGTTATGTAAAATTAAACGAATTCTGAGACAAAAGAAATTTATATTGTTCTCATAGCACGAAATGTCTATTCATAGCGCTTCATTTTGGGAACAATAGGTGCTTTTGTCCTAGTGGAAGTCACACCATGGAGTTCTATTGTTGGCAAAATTAAATCAATCTCAGTTGTTGTGCGTAAATTAGAGTGCAGGGTGCCAGCGAAAAACTATTGGATTTCACAGTTCAGCATATCACAGATGACACCATAACTGCATTCGTTTACACTTTGCTTCCGACCGATGGCAAAATGTATAATAGGAGTTTCTGTTTTTATGTGTAAAGTGATTTTCCTTTCTCAAACTGTTCCACAATTTCCACGATTTTACGGTCGAATTAAAATTTGACGAACATGGACTAGACAGTAAACTTAACAGCAATTCATTGAATATATTCTTCCAGGTTTAAAACCAGCATTTGATAAGTATATGAAGGAAAGGGGTGCAACTGCAAATTCAAAGATGCACATCACATGCCAGGAGGCTCATGAAGCTTGTAACTTTATCATTGCTTCTGGAGACTACAGGATTACAACTGATGGACGGGACCTTGAGGTTGGAAAGTAAGTATTCATTGTTATGATCTCAGTATTCCGAAAATATAACCTTGCAGCTCGCATTGATAGACTCACTTAGTCTCGCCTTAGGAGGAAATACGGTTGTACTGAACTGTGATGCAGTAACCACTTAGGGTGCAAAGTTGAACTTGTTGATCATGCTAATCGATTCAGTTATTGGTAGTTTCTCTTTCTGAAATTCTAAACACTTGAATATACCCGTCTGCATGTGGATGGGATTAAACATCGTACATTGCCGTTTATGTAGGTACGTCAGCGTTTACAAGCAAGAAGGAGGAAAATGGAGACTCTTTTGGGATATCTTCAACAGCAATAAAGCTTAATCAAGATGGTTAATAGTACTGGTATTATGATTTGCGTGTTAGTCGTTCAGCGCAAATTCTTAGTAAATTGCAAAAGTAGAAGTTAAATTATGATAATAGTACAGGCTTTCTTTCTTCAATACTTTAAATTGGAGTTATTAAAATGACATAGACCACGTGTAGTTAAACCTTAGCTAAGTAACGTTTATATAGTGGTAAAATCGTCTATGGTATGGCATCAATTCACTCTAGATTAATGTACAACCCGGTGTTTAGGTGACTACGCTTCCGCCCCTTTTGTTTTTAATTTCCTTGAAATGTAGACAGTTATGTCAGGGTGTCTAATATCTAGAAAGAGACGAAATGTAAATTACGAAATTTCCCTGTCAAATTTAAAACTAATTTCATTCAAACATTATTTAGGTAACTGAATAGATTCTTTTACAAAAGTACTCGTTGCAGTAATACAAGAATGTATGACAACAAAAGTATGTTGATAATAAATGTTACTAGAATACCAGTGATATTAGTGTCAATTACTTATTTGTTGTATTTATGCGCCTTCAAAATACTAAACAGTCTATAGCTACACAAGTGATTGATAGTTTGTGACAATTCATTGGGCGGTGGCTTAAAGATAACATTTCAAATTGTTTTATTAAACCTCATGCCATGAAATGGCATTGAGGCTTGTTGGGTCGATGGGGATATTCGCAAATCAAGGTGTGAGTACCATTAGGCTAGGTACGAATTAAGAAAAACCTAGAAACCTAAAAACGTGGACTGGAACCAAGTCCGTAACTGTTTCTAAATTTGCCATTTCTAGTCATTTCAGATGCCCCCAGAAAAAAACCAAAACAATCAAGGTTTTTCGAAATTCCTTTACTAATTAGTCTAACTGGACTAATTAGTAACAATCCATAAATATGTAAGTTTTCACTATAATTATGTCATTTAAAACCATATTACTGATTTTGAAATCAGCAAATTCATATTTATGCCAAGGATTTTTCCACAAATATGTTTTTGTTTCATGAATTTATGGTTTTTGACATACTTATTTACGAAATGTGACTAATTAGTCTGGTTAGACTAATTAGTAAAGGAACTTTAAAAAACCTCGAATGCAGCATATTTGTGGACCGGCAGGTCATGTCTCGTTTAGTTTGTGATGAAAAAATCAGCAAATTATTATCTGTAAGATAACATTAATGCCTTAAATAGTACTAATTTTAAATCATTTACTAAATAATTTCTCAAGTAATTTCTTAATTTAATCAGCTTACTGATAATGGCATCAATTGGCCTGCCTACTTAGACAAATTTGTCTAATGTTTTTGGCAAAAATAATTTCAAAAATCTTCACAGTTGTTCCACATCACAAATCAAATACAGACATATAATGTGTGTATAATGTCACTTACAATAAATTGGTGATTTAAAGATAGGAAAATCCTCTTAATTTTATAACAAAAATTGTAATAAATTAATAACATTCCCTGAGCTGTTATTTAATGTGGTGTCATTGAGATAATCATGGAAACATTTGGGGCTATTTAGGAAAATGTTATTTATTCATTTTAGATTGCATACCGACACTTAGAAGCGAAATGTATATAATTATGCGGATCAAATTACATACTAATCTACGGTAACGAGTTTAAAATAAATAAACTGTCAGAGATCCGGACTCTGCCCTCTATTAAGTCGTTTGCAGCGACATCATTGGCTTGACTTTTTAAATGGATTCGTTCTTGCCCTGTTTACTTCAAACAACAAGTCAAATTAGGATCCGAAAGACCTTCAAATTCCATAATGTTTTGTCTGTTTCCAAAGCAGTCAAAATATGGACCACGGTACCAAACACAGTACCATTGATGAGAAATGAATGTCCCCAATGATATTCAAAGCTAACGTAATGGGGTTTCTCTTCTCACGTAGTTTCCAAATGTTAATACAGCACGAAACATGTGCGTGAAATGCTTAAAAAACAAACTAAAATAAAACATTTGTTGTTAAAAATGTTTCTTACTGGATCATGTATGAATATGAACGTTTTCTGATGTAATGCTTCATTTGGGTCGATTGGTAAGACTTCATAAATAAAAGGTTTCCATAGGAACTGGATATATACCTATTCTTACATGCAAAGGTGACAATAGCTCATAGTCTGCATTTAATTTGCGAACAGTATAATGTTATTCTACTTTTTACCAGACCTAAAACACAACGCAATTTCCATTAACACTTGTTACATGTTTCATTTGCACTGGTTTTTGTACACAGTGTTTGTTCCTTGGTTATTTAGCTTTTCTCTTGACAAATTAATATCTAACAAAACAACTGAGTCTGGTTTCTTTCCCGACAAATTTCAGAGGCCTTGTTAAAAAAGTTGTTTTAACAGTAATATTTATATTTCCGAGAATGTGAAAGCAGAAGTGTGTGGAGGTTCACATGTGATACCAGATAGTACAAAATTCCTGAATTATACGCAACATTTACATGCAGATACAAAACAGTTTTAGGTTATCATTTTCTCCACTCCACTCATAGTTTTTGCGATTCATAACATTTTACGGCTTATCTCAACAACAAATTTGCTGTTGAATTCTTCCAAATACCATTTAAAGTATGTTTACCAGGGTCCTCAAGTTTTAGGCCTCATAAACACATTTATAAAGGGAGTCATTCCATGTCAATCTCGATGCAACATATCCATTCATTTGTTATTAGGATGCATTACCTTTATCAAATCAAACTACAAATACAAAATGCTAATGCATGGCAAAATACTGACGTTCCTTCTTCGAGATTGGCACCCATGATGGGAAATGTGTCATACACGCATGGACGATATTTTATGTGATTTAATAGTGACTATCACAGCCGGTTTTGACAGGGCCATTGTATCTGCTGAATTCGACACTTAAGACTGTCAATTCAGTTGGTTTCAGGCCAAGCCTGGCAGGTGAGCTCAAGTTAAAACTAAGCCTTGATAACATTATTTATCAAATTTGATAAATTTAAGATTTGATCAACAGAATTACAAAACATTATATTTATTGTGCAAGTTGTCTTAAGAATCTTCCAATTTTTACAACATTAATGTCGAGAATATTGAAGAAATAGTAGCCACACGCAACAACACACGCAACAACACAAGATTAAGTGGCAATTATTTGATAAAGTTTAGTAAAATAACAATTGTGTATAATGAGCAATAAATGTATTAAAAGATTTGATAAACAGAGTTACAAAAGTTTCAATTGTCTCGACGAAATTTACCAAAGGAAGTGAACGGGAGGGGACGAGTAATAACTAAAATTTAATTAATTAAAGTAGTTGTCGAAGTAACTGCAGTAGGGAACGTAATGTGGCTTGTAGTTATTGCCCGTCAGGTGCCGCGACAATTGTTTGCGACAGAAAACTCCTTCGCTTTACTATTGCAGTTCAGCACACCATCACATCATTTTAGCTATAAAATCACACTTTGTAACTTACACTTTGTACCCACTGCAATGAACCCGTGGATCCAATGGCATAGAAATTTTTTGAAATATTTGATCTGGTTTTTCATCATGAAATCCCTCTCAAACATATAACTATGTCAGGTTGGGATATGAGCTAGTTAAAGCCTAAACTACTATTTTAACCCGGCTTTTGAGCTGCCTTAGGTTTCAGTGACAGCCCTATTGAGTAAACTATTCCACTATCTTCGGTTGCATAAGCTACTCGACCTTTTATTATTTCAAGGTCTTTATTCGCCTTTGCCAAATATTGAATCACCAGTATTGCTTGTTTGGGGATATGATAAAGGATTTTTCATCTGAAGTTTTGCAATTTCACGAAGACAACAATATTTGTATTGATTCCCTAACAGTGAATGAACAATAGAAACAGTTAAATTAATTTGCCAGAGACAAACAACAAAACCTAGTTTTGAATTGGAATATTTGGAATGGGTTTACAACGTTTCTTGGCAGGAAGTGATGTGACATCACGATGGCCTTGTCTTTAATTGAGCCTGTCACAAATTTTCATATATTCTCAGACATTCTCACATTAAGATAATTTATTTAACTTGATTGCCACAATATCGGGGCTTAGTAACACCATGCCTTTCCCTCGAACAATGGTACTACGTAGATTTGTAAATGAAAAGTCATGAACGAACGCTTTTACAAAAGATTCGGTTCGTACTTTGTCACTGGAGTACAATTTCAAAGCCTCTGATACAAAATTTCTTTTCAGGGGCGGATCTAGGTTTTCTCGTTGGAGGGGGCACCGCTCTGCCTTCGACCCACTGTAAGGGCTCTTCATTATTTTCTACCATGTGAACCCTATGAAAATGAAATAAATTTGGACCGTTGGATGGGTGCCGCCTCTTTAGATCCTGAGTGTGTGGCGTACAAGACAAGGCACACTGATGAATTACGAACTTATACTGGCCTTTTCACTTTCTGGATATTTATGCAACGTTCAAATACATATAAACATGTATGTAGGTTATGACATATGCATTACATTTAACAGATTATTTGTAAATTACATTTGCTTTTGGAATCTTTTAAACACCATTTGCAGTATAAGTACCAAAGTCCTTGAATTGCAAATTCTGGGGATTGAAGAGCCTATTATTCAGAGTCATTACTGAAATAAATGTGAAACACGACCGAATTATTTTGTACATGTGACAGCAAGGGTAATTATTCCCTAATTCAATGATTACATTATTATTCCACTTAGCTCCCGTTATATATCGGTGTAACGTGCCCATCAATCCTCGCTTCAAAACCATCCCCAGATAGATGGGATCTAGTTCAGGTTGTGCCCAATTAGGCATGGGTTTAGGAGTCTCATCAGCCACATTCCATTTCATGTTCCCTGTCCACTTTAAGTGCATCTGAAGCCACAAAATGCTCAGGGCATAGGTTTTAAGTTCCATATAAACGGTTTGTGACTGAAGCTTTTCATTTTTGCCACCGATCAGGCATGTTAGAGACAGATGGGGGAGATGATATGTCATAAGGGGAGGACAGGTGATAAAAGGACATTGATTGCGACCAACAAACTAAGGGCAATGACAGGATACAACCTGAACCTGTGGCCATTGGGGAAAACTGAGGCATCGCCCCAGTTATTACAAAAGTCATTTAGGCAAAGATACAATGAATTCAAATACGTATATTTTTGTAATACTGAAATACTAAGAGGCATTTATTCAATTAACAGATTGGATTTTTAATTGACGAGGAATATATTTTTTACCCGCCTTTCAATACGAACGTGCACTGAAAATGGGTGTTAAGAGGGCAGCCAGTTACACTTACATGCTATTTCAACCATCAGAGTTTTCCCTAATTATTTCACATGCCCAGGCAAATTTGCCTATTTAGGTCAATTCGTCTTATTACCTGTAATGATTTGATAAATCGTTTACAATAATTAGCAATATCGTTGTGTTAATATAATCTCGCGCCATGGTGCCAACTAGTGGCCAGCAGAAATGACGTCATAATGCGTAGTGACATCGTACACAGCCACTGCATCTCAGAAGGAATCCAGGCATTGAAGGGTAAACATCTCATGTAACTCGCGTTCTAGTTGCCTCAGGTTCAACATAAGCAGGTAAAGCACCACACCAGAGTAATAGTAATCACTTAGTAGATAAAATCAGTACATGTACATGTAATAGCCAAACTCCCATTATAAACCAGTAGAATGCAAGGCCGACAGTGTAAATATTAAGCAAATAGTCTGAAATACCTGCAGAATGACTGTCTACAATTAATTAATACATGTATCTCTTTCCATCAGGGTTTCTAGGTTATAGTTT
>JBCAUI010505162.1:0-13012 GCA_038406195.1 Haplosyllis anthogorgicola | reverse complement strand
GAAACATACCCCCCCATCAGACATGAAACATAACCCCCCCCACACACACAAACAAACGGAAAAAATAACTGACGATAGGGCCCGGCTATCTGATGTGTGCATCGTCTCGTTAAACTTTCCAACAGTTTCATGCTTAAAAGGAATCTGTCTTTATTTCCTTATGTCAGATTTGGCTGAGAAAGAAAAACGTTTTAGTTGAAACACATTACGATAGTCCGTCCCGCATTCAATGTGTGTTGAAGGAGGCGCTATTGGATTAAAATTGGACATGCATAGAATGCAGGATTCTTCCAAAATACAGTGTCAGTGACAGGCAAACTTATCAAGTTCATTCTTCAACCTCTAGACAAAGTTCTGGATGGGACTATAAAAAGACACAGATTTTCCTGACACTCATAGTTGGTGTATTTGTTGCATGTATATTATTACATCAACACCATTAATTTGATTCGATTGTTAAATAGATAATACGAGAACTGTTGAAACTTCTTAATTATGTCCGAGACATCATGTCCTATCATACCGTGCCATTTATTATGTCTATTTTGACATTTCTTAATTCGTTCGTTAAGTAGCAGCATTCCTTACATTCCGTCACATGCAATGACAGACCTAATGCTTCGCGATACGACCTATCGTGTTCAAGTAATCATTAAGACGAGAAACTCTTTCGTTTAAACATGCTCTGCTGCCGTAAGAAGACCTAGATCACCGATTTTTCCCAATTGTCGTCAGTTTTACTCGTTAAACGGTTCTTCTGATAACATAACATACTGTAAACTAATGAATTTATAACCCAAACTTATACTCCAAAGCAAAAACAAATCAAATAATATTCTAGATGAAATAAAAACTGGCACTCCTTCGGTGTCATAATAAGTTAATTTATGAGTTTTTGGAACAATGGACACTGATGCTCTATGGATTTCCATTGTTCTTAATTTCCGATATTGGGTTTTCAGTTGTGAACTGTGTTTACGCCAAATGAGCTGGAAACTTTGCTAAGATCTTAGAACATTTTCAAATTTAGGACTGCCAAAATATTTTTTGAGATTTTTATTTTCAAGAAAGGGTTAATTAGTGTAGCTTATTGCCACTTAAAGCAAGACTAATTACACAATATAGTGGTCTTTTACTAGACCGTTGGTTGAAATTAACATCCGTGAATAGTGGCGCAATTTCCGTTACACCTATCATTCACTAATTACATGAAACCGATGACATTGTCACATATATGTGTGTTTGTTAAGGATGAAATATTACTTCTTTGCCCTACATTTGAGAAGAACAGAAAATTAAGCCGAAGTGAAAGGCACAGCGTGGAATTCTACTGTTCGCAAAAATAAATCGGTTCATGAAGTGCCACATCTCCATGCAAACGTAAATGTACAAATCTAATCAATAACCTAATCTTAGATGAAAACGTGTTTCCGCTTTGAGCACGCAGGAATTAAGCTGTTTTGTAATGAGTATATTGTCTGAGTCGGATAATGGTTGATCTCGATTAGAATATGAATGTATCTGTACTAATGAGCTGGACAATATGTAACATGTACTAAAGCCGGTCACTCGTAGATTCTGTTCCCATGTTAACGAAGCTGTTTTCTTCTACATAAAGGTATAGACGATAGATCTTCTTGAGACAATGTTATTTACTGTCAAAAATTGTTACATTATCAGAATAATTTGGTGCAATGTGTTCTGTAATGGCGTTTAATATAACCTGTCTATTTACCTTTATGTGTTGGATACAGAAATTGCTGAACGTTGGATTAATATTTGCTTAGACTGCCGCAAGCAGATACGTTTTGAAATGTATGCCATGAAGGAATACCCCTGTATCGCTGAAAGCTACCAAGGTACTGAATATATTGTCAAATACTTCTGTATATTAGAATATGGTTGAAGTATAATGTTAATCCAGTTCGTCTCTTATTGTGTTAACTAAGTAAACACGTTGGCTGCCATCGCTCAATCTAAGAGATCATGTCAAGTCTTAATATAATTTGTTACACTGTTTTCTTTAATTTATAATTGTTAAATCTTTACACTTGAAACAGTTTCGCAATGTGTGCTTCGCTGATTAGAACAGTTATCAACCGTGAATACTGTCAAAACGTTCATTTTATGTAATTCTTTTGATTGTTAAGTTGTCAGTTCCTGTAATGCGTCTCATTGTGCGAAACACATAATCTCCAACGGTGTCTTTCACTCGAATAATTCTTTCTATTGTTCGCAAAAGAAGATGTTCTCGGTCAGTTTTTCAGCTTGAATCCTGAAACGAAAACTAAACATTTCGTTTGAAAAATTACCATCTCCCGTCACCGTATCAACACATCATATTCGGCGTAAACAGTATGAAATCGTGAAAACATAAAAACAGTCGGACGAGAATAACAGAAGTAAATGAGTGTTTATTTTCCTGAAAGGCATGGTTACATTGACTATTTTCCTGAAAAACAAAGCAATTAGCATTAGCATGTAAATTAACAACTTCAGCAGGAAAAGAAAAGGTTTCAAACTTTCAAACTTTCGCTTAATTTTGGCCAATTGTACACAGAGTAAAGGATGTTTTTTCTCTATTTCATTTCATCCGCCAAGGGCGAATGAACTTGAACTATAATACATCTAAAACTTCAATTGTTGTGAAGTCGAAGTGGATTTGTCTCCCTTGGGCACATCCACACCGAATGTAAAGTTCTTTGCAAACAGTTCAATGTCACACACATTTCAATGCCAACTGAAATAACATTGCTGTCCCGTAGCTATCTACTTTATAATAGTACGCATCAAGTTAATCTGGATGGCTCCGTGGCCCGTGGTAAACAGAATAAAGGCAACAAAAGACCAACATTTGTTCAATTAGTAGGGTCTCTGACAGTTCCATATTTGGCCCTCATGCATCAGCAATGAGGGTCTATGTAACGGACGAAATCTACATTTGTATTCTGGGCTGCCATTGCAAAAAGTTGACCCCCCTCCCAACCAACCGGACTGTGGAAAATGCATTTTCAGCCGATTTGGACTCAGTATCAAAAGTTAGGAAAAAGTTGACCAGGACCCCTCCTTCCCCCCCCCCCTCCCACCCCACCGGACTGGGGAAGATGCATTTCTGGTCATTTCAGACCATTAGAGGAAAAAGTCGGGGGAGGCATGAGGGTCAGTGCCCTATCAGGACACCTCGTTTCCCAGGGCCAATGATCCTTTGATCATCAACATAGCAATATGATCGGCTATCTGTGGCACGAAGTCATTCATATTGAAAGTTTGCTTTTACGGTTTAACCCTTTAAGGTCCCTATGGTGTTGCAGCGACACTATAAGCTAAAATTGACCCTCTACCACCTTCTGGAGCTCCTTCTGATGTTACTATTGATCCTATAACCCTGGAAATGAGTGCATTCTATAGGAGATTGAATTTAAATAAAAATGTTCAAATTTTTGCAACACTGTGCCTCCCCCTGAAGGGAGTGAGTGACTCCACAAACCATGCACCATCAAGCTAGCTCTGAAACAGGCTATTTTTGCCATATTTGCTGGTGCTTAAAGGGTTAAGAATAACTTTCATTTTCTTAAGCTGCATAGCAGTTATTATCCCAAGCAAGAAAACTCACCCTATCTTAGTGTGAGCCGTTACCTCAAGATGTAGGTGAATAAATAAACAAGGTACTACACACAGAGAGTTTCAGAGGGTGAGAATTTACTGAATTGGTTGCACAGGTACCTTCCAAATGAACAATTATAATGCAAACTATTGGCATTTATAATTTATGAAAAATCGGATCTCAAAAATAGCGACATAATAAATCTAAAATATGGTGTTACTATTTTCCGCTACATGTAAATTTTTACTATTGTGTGTACCTTTTATATGCCTGACTGTTAAAAATTGTGGCCAATAAGTTTGGCCCTAATTGGTTACAATTTTATGGTGAAAGGACCATCTGCCAAGTTCATACGGCGCATGCAACATCAATTATTATAAAACTATAAAACCTAAACCCCACAGAGTGAGTGTTCCATGCATATCTCATTAAAACGCAGTATTCCTAAATTAAGTAATATTATTTTTATAACAAGGTAATGTCTTAGTTTCCAACGCAGTTCCAGTGAAAAAGTTGAGACGACAATTTCTACTGTGACCCGCTACAATAATTTTGTAATGGCTTGTGTACAGTAGAAGCATAAACCTGACTTTAACATGCAACGAGAAATTCTGTGTACACAGGCTCCATCTGTCGTTAAGTTTCAGCTAAAGAAAAGTTGTGTAAATTACACCACATGGTAAACATAGCTGAATGTTAAAGGTGTCGCTATAAAAAAGTTGAGAAACAAGTAGTACACATGCACGTGTAATTTTGCATGAAAATTAAAACAAGTGACATGATGCTTTTGGGTGACTTTAACGTCAGTACCGTAAACGCCCAAAAACTACGAAAAACACAAAAGTACAATCAATGCAGATACTAGACGACACATAATTATCAGTGATAAAAATAGAAAACACGAAAGTAATCAAAGCATGTTTACAGGCCTCAGTTTTAATAATTACTTAGCCACAGAATTACCTGAAAGTTTTGATGAACTATAAAATCCTACATTTCTTCCTTCTTCTCGAATCCTTTCCCATGTTTGCTTAACGCCGCCACCACCTGTCATCTTTACAGTTTTCACTTCTCGTATAAATATTATCCACAAAGATAAATATTATTCCTTGGAGTCTTCAACTAAGCGCCTATCTCTAACGATTTGATCTAGCCTAATGACACTGCTAAACGAAAGCTGAATGACCATTTCAAATCGATAATTTAGCTAATTGTGTTGGCTTTGCTTGGTGATTAATCAAAGGAAAAGCTATACCTCTTTAACTGAAATAGCCCCGCAGTTTAGCTTCGGGTAAAAAATAGAAAAAATTCAAATTTTTGAAAGACATGGGGAAAATCAATACTGGGCAAAGCACAAAGGTAGAACGCACTGGTCCTGCTACATCAAACAGTCCGTTGTAAACACACATAAGGATGCTTTACAAAGTCAGCTCATTATTAAATTTTCACTTGAGTTATGTTTTTCTTCCCGTACACGACTGACTTCACTTGTTAAGCCAATCAAGTCTCAGAGACTCGATGCGTTTATTCGGGAATCCATTGTTTTCCAACTGATTCAATGAAGTTTCAATATGTTCAGCATCAAGGTAAAACTCAATTCCCCCCGACTGTCAATACATTTTCCATTTCCACCTGCCCAGGTAAAAAATTATCCGCCTGGTCTATTATCTTCATAGATAAATTATCTTCATAGACCAATTTACACGTTATCACTATTTTTGGCTGTATTGTATCAAATAAATTGTCTTTGTTCGTTAAAGATGGTAAATTTACAGGTGACGGGGAAGTCATATGTCTGACAAAACTTTAACTTTGAGTAGTTGTTTAGAAATACGATTTCGATAACAAACACGCAAGTACACAAATGTACATGGGCGATACCAAAGAAGACAAGGAAAAAATAGGTCCAGATGGACCTGAGCTCATTTGGCATTATCAAAAAACTATGACAATCTAAGTCATGGGTACAAATAAAGTGTATCAGATGAAATCTCCAATGTGTGATCTATGAAAAACACAAATATGGCTGCCAAACTGGAAATATATGTTGCATCAATATACTTTTTATAAGAAATAAAGAGGGTACATAGGTGCATATTACTGTCAAATATGAAGTTTGTTCCATCAAATGCATGTATGGCTATCAATTTGAGAATAATGGTCACAGCAACATAATATTTGCTGGGCATTCATGGGGGACATAGGTGCATGTGTGTAAAATATGAAGTCTCTATGATTAATAGGGTGCTCAGGGTGAGCGTGCACAGATGATGACGACAACAACGGACAATTCATGATTCTGTAGGCTCTTTGGCATGTATACCAAATGAGCCAAAAACTGTACGTTGCGTTGTTTATATCACTTCCATTAGTTCTGCGAGAAAAACTGATTGCGCGTGGAATGATTTCAACCAGACTTAGTGAGCCTCGGCATAAAAATTATAGTTATGATTCATCTCAACGTAATTCAACGGACTGCTCGTTGTACAACTTCGCTTCAAATCACGTCCACAGTGTGACTGACCTCTGTCGAACGATCAACACATTTTGCGCCACGGAATAACGCCCATGTACACCCCCCGCAAAAAAGATGTTAACTCATGTATATACTAAACCGTCAGCATAAAATTTGGATGGCATGTTATCTTCCTTTTGATGTCTGTCAACTGATGGCACAATTAACAAACCTGCATCTAAATCTAATCAAGCTAAATTTCAAATGTGACAATTTTTTTATACAACAAAGCACTTAAACCGATAGCAATAAATAAGAACTTCCTGTACATTTTAATACACTTCCTGGAATCTTAATTTTTCTGTAAATTGCCGCTTTTGTTATTTGAAGGCGACAGATTTGCCAGAAAGGCAAAAACTCCAGTTCAGGAAGTCACACGAAAATTGTCAATTGAGTTTGCATCTGTCAGTTTCAAGAACGCAAATATCCCGCCCCCGGGTACTGAGTTGTTTCAACAACTGCTTTGCAACTGCCCCTTTTCATATGGTGCCTGTCAATTGTTAGGTAAAAGCTTTATTGTGAGAAGAGGGCAATAGCTGGTGTGTGAAATGATGAGTTTTCGGAAATCCATCACACCTGTTGCACTGGGGGGTTAAAATTCTTACATAACTCGGCATTGTTACTTTTTAATTGCATCCCAAGAGTAATGACCCCGACGTGTAATACTTCATGGGAAATTACAAGTACTTGGTACTAATGAGAGAGTACTACATCAGATTTTATCTCGTATCTCTCCGATAATGACGTTAAATTGTCATCCTTTCGATCATTAATCACCCCAAGCAATTCCTTTTTTGAATTACATTTGCCTCCGCAATTTAAAATTGAAAAATTCCAAATAAAATTGACATTACTCTTGACATAAAAAAAAAATCGGTAATTTAAGTCTCCAGTTTTTTCTGACAATCCTGGCAGTGCAGTGTAATCCGAATGATTTAAAGAACAAAAGCCTTGTTTCGTTCATTCGTAAACAGTCTCGTAATAATTGGATTATGCATTTTGTTCCCGATGATAGACCTCTCCCTTTCGGCTTCAAATTTAATGCAAATGAAAAATACTAATTTCTCAATAAAAAGTTTCAGGGTCTGAGGTAGATATTATTCATGACATCGTAATTAAGTGTTGGTCACGCAAATTCAAAATTACGTTTGATAAAAAGTTGTATGTAATTATGGCATTCAGACATACAGCTGAACAAACTTCTCTCATAAATGTGACCTTGATATTGAAATTGATGCATCAAAAGGAAACAATCGATCATAGTTACTTTCTGCGGCTTTTGCTTAAGATGAGGGGTTTTTTTTCGCACACGGTTCAAGTTTAAGGCAAACGAAATAACCGCCTGATGTTCAGTTACACAGGAGTTGACATTTTCATTAATGACACATTCTGTAGATTGTACTAACAAGAACATTCTGTGGATCCAGAAGAAAAAACGCATCAGGGACCGCAAAAATAACCTGACTCTCCCATTGTTGACAATGTAGTGTTCGGAATTCCGATAATCTTTAAAGACCACCTATAATTTATAATCACGAACAACATTTTTCTTTCGAATGAGTCGGAGTTTCAATGTAACCATTGATACCATAAATATAGACCCCAAAGGGTGGTCGTGCATGACAAGTTTCTTTGTACCAAGTTATTTTTAAAAGCAATGTTCAAGTAACTTGGATCAACTGCTACAAACATTTCTTACCGAAACTGTGCGCACACACTCCATGCTTGCTGCTGATTTCCGTGTCCAGATCAGACAAGTCCTCCACAGAAGCCAAATACGATCTTCTGTACAGGTTAACCGCCATAATGTTGGATATATGTTAGTCCAGTGCAGTGTCTAATCCACACTATTAACAAACTAAGTTTATGCAACAATGATACTAGCAGGTATGAAGCAAGTGTCCTTGTAATCACTGTTAATACTGAACTCGTTGGATACATTAGTCCCATATGGAATACTCAATCCACATTGTAACTAAGGTCACCACTGCCTTGCGTACTGGTATGCATGTAGAAAGTATCCTTGTGGACGCTGCTAATGCTGAATTCGTTAAACCTCAATTCAAATTAAGCTCCTTGTTTGGCATCCTCCAATCACAATGGACTACGACCGACAAGTGAACTATGGGTTAAATGGCCACTGTAAAGCAACCGCTACCTCATCAAGGATTGCAACACCAAGCTTAGGGTATAACAATGTCAGGGCACCATTATATCTTTTGAAAACGTTAGCCCTCTTGCATACCCTTGTGATGCTAGTCAGCGTTGAAATACAAAAAGACATGAGCTCTCAAGTCGAGCCGATTAGCACACTCTCTCAAGCGAGTGGTCGGTGGGGTTTCCTAGTTCTAATTAGGTCCTCAATCCAATTTCCACCGCAGAAATTACCTAATATGAAGACCTCTGTTAAATACCATCTGCCATGCACACAGTTTTCTTTATTCTAGTTTTAGTGGATCACAAAATTCGCTCTTCGGGAGGCCTTTAAGCGCAACTATTTAGTTTTATTTCAAAGCACTTGTACGCCTTTCAAGTACACATAAGGAGTTTAAATTTTAAATTGATACCATTACAATTTAATATGTTGGTATGCATTAACATCCGTAGCATAGTATGAATACAATGAACTCGTTAGTTTCAATACGCTCTTCGATGTTTAGAAATCATCTAAAGGTCTTCATTTAGCACCGTTAACTTAACAGCCGATCAGCAACGCCCAGAAAACGGGGTTTAACACAACTACTAAAGGCAGAGACGGCATTGATTTTATAAGCTGTGACGGTTATTACAGTAATAGTTATTAGTTTCTACCCAACGGGATTGAGTCACATTGTCTTCAACTTCGCTGCAACATAATTGGCGGCATTAATAATTTAAGTAAATGTCAAACTTGTGGTCTCACACAAGGAGTAAAATTCCCCACGTGCGGTAAAATTTCAATGATACGAAAACTTCAGTTTAAACTGTAAAGCTGACAAACTCCACCACAATTAAAATTATTTGAATGAGAAAATTTCCGAACTTTCCCAGACATTCGGCTACATCTTACATTTTCCCGACATTCCTAATGGAGTGAATTATTGTGATTATCAAGAAATTCCTGTACCGTTATGAGCCCTGAAGTAGCACACTGGATGAACACTGAAGAGACAAAACATCTGTTTCAGTCAGCTGCTCTTCTTTGGATCCATTTTTTCCTTCTGATAACATCTAACCTTTTCTGTTTCCAAAACTTTTAAAAAAATGGGGAACCACCAATTTGTGAAAACGTTCTGCCATTTTAAAAGACGTTTAAAATATAAAATAAAACATTCCACCAGCATATCAGTTACCATTGTGAAATTTTACACCGTGTGATGTAAAAAAGGATGCCGAGACTATGTTGGAAACTGAGTTTCTTTCAACTGACATATTAAATACTGCGAAATTTATGTTCAATGATCCTTCTATTTTGTGACCATCTGACATTTACTACTAAGTTTAAAAGAACTAAAACGACACTTTACATTTAAATGAACCAGAGTTTTAAAACCATCTATTGTTTTCATATGGGCCCCAAAACGGAGGTAATAAATGACAGGTTTTACTACACAGTAAACTGTTTTGGCCGATTACGTTCTTAGGCAGGAGTTTGTCAAGTTTCCCGCAGCCTTTGATACTCGTTTGTACATGCAGACTTTATCACAAACCATTCATCAATTTAAATAACATGACATTGAAGAATACACACAAAACGAATTAAGTAAATTAAGCAGTCTGTTCCACACATTTATATTCAATATCTATAATTCATCTGATGTGCACTTACTTTTTCTTATGGCCCATGGGGCGGGGTGGGATTGGAAAGGAGACCTCCTGGGAGTGAAATAAATTAATTTTACAACTTTGTACAACTTAAAACAGTAAATTAAATTATATTGATCATCAATAAGATATACAGGAAGAAGAAACTAAACTTGGCAATTAGCTACAGATATTTGATCAAGAATGGATGGGTGATGGAATTAAGAGAGGCCCTATTTAAATGTTCACGAATAAAACTGAAAAACATGCAAGGATACGCTAATTCTTACAAAGTCCCTCTGTAAGCATGGTGATCGGTAATTTCAACAGGCAAAATTTTGAGGAGAGTACACATAAAACACTAATTTAAAAATTTGACCTTGCCAGATCCCAATAGAGTTCAAAAGGGCATTCCACTCATTTTATGTCACATTAGCTCAATAATTATTATAATTATAATTTCAAGGCTTCAGTAAGTGGAAATATAAGTAATTAAAACTCACACATAGTGTCGTCCATTCCCAGCATGGAATCTTCCATCATCATTTTCTCCTTTTCTGTGAGAGTTCTCCTGTAGAGGTCCTCTGCCTCCTCAGGGTCTCCTATCACAGCATACATCTTGTGATGTTCACTTGTTACAAGTTCAATTATTCAACTTTAAATATATTGTCATGACCTGAAACGAAAATGAAATGGATTTAATGAATGAATATACAATTCGATTATTTTTTAGTTGTAGACCGAAATCTATTTCATGGGACCACTGGCTCAGCTGTTTTGAACTTTGGGGTGTCTCTGGGCCTGCTTTTAAAGGCGGCCTACTGGGGCTGCTTTTCCAAGGCAGCCTGCTTATTCACTTGCATGCTCCGACTTTCTGAGCCCCTTGACTGGCATTTCGGTAGGAATATACACTGAATATGGGTGTAATCAGGCAGCTAGCCACATAGGTGGCATATGTGTAATGCGACCATGCTAACTTCAGATCCAGCGACAGGCACTCTACTGAGAGCCACTGAAGCCACCTCACGTTCCAAGATTCAGAACGCGAGTTTGACAAAATGCTCATTGTAATCTACATGTAAGCGATTGGATGGTCAATAAATGTCTTTCAGTCACGATTTACTTCCCCATAACTGACAATATATTTGAAGTCTTTTGGTCAAGTACCAAGACTATTTTTTATGCCCTGCCAGTATTTAACCTTGTGCCACGGGCAATATACATGTGTGGAGTTATTGGTTTGTAATTCGACAAACTCAACAACAGCAAATGGGTAGGAAAGCAGCCAAAATATCAAACTGCAGGGATGCATCTAGAGCGCGTATTTGCGAGATTCACGCTAATTTTCAACAATGTACGCACTTTTCCTAGGTCCATGCGGCCATTTGGACGCACATTATCAACATCTAGATTTCATTGAAAAGAGCAGTCTTGGCAGCTTTGTTCAATATAATTCATAACTTTTAGCTTCGCTTCGCTCGGCATATCCAGTGATAACATTTCCAAAACTATGAGCAACAAACTATATTTGTTTCCCAGCCCATGTGTACATTCATTTGGGTGTGTTGTAATATCTCCACACCATCATCCCCTAGTTTTTTCGGTGATGTGTGGTACATTTTCGAGGCCAAATATACGCCACTTAAACTGGGTAGCTACACTACCTGGGTTCAGATGCTACACATCTTCGTAGTAATGTACGCATTTTTCTAAATACTGTGCGTACATTGTACGCTATTTTGAAAATTTTAGATGCATCCCTGCATTGTATAGGTAAATGATACAAAATTGAATCCGTTAATTGATTGAACTTTATCTTTTAGTGATGCGAGTGGATATGAAGAATTTTTTGGAGGAACCATTGAGTGCCCAACTTGTAGAGGAAATGGAAGAATTCCAAGAGGTAAGGCAGATATTTCATTAGACATTTTTGTTCTGTTCTACAACAATAAAACGTGTTCAAATGGTGTAATTTATAACTAAGATATTACGACAATATAGAGTCGCATATAAATTCAAATAAAGAAAAGAATGTAGAACACGTACATACAATTAGTGTGCAGACTTTAAGGTGTATTATCCTTTCAGAACAAGAAAATGAACTGGTGGCCCTCATTCCTTTCAGTGACAAAAGACTAAAACCGAGAAGGACGTGAGTATCTTTGTGCGCTTGACCATAGTAAAAGTGTCTTCCTTCATTGCATAAATTAACACAGAGATTCATGTGTGCATACAAAGAAATAAATATTCCCCAGGCTGTATTTTTGTTTAATTTATGAATGAATTTATTTTCTCTTCAACAAACACAGAGATTATTGCAATTTTCAAGTAAAAGTTTGCTTTTAGAAATACCATGATGATATTCTATTTTTTTATTGCAGGACGATGTATGTAGGCATAGCCATAGTGTTGTGTTTATTAATAGCTGGTTTACTGTTATTTTTCCTGTTACCTCGCTCAGTGCAATTAGAGAGTTCAATGCCAGATATTACACCAAAACATACCTACATAAATGTTACGAGTGAAGTTGTGTCTTTAACTATTGAGGTAAGAAACTTTTTTAAATGTCCTTTTCTACAGCCCTTTCTTGGGACATGAAACATACACATACATGTGTATGTGCCTAAAGTGGTCATAATGCTTAGTTGAAATTAAATACATGTACACATATATTTTTCTGTTTAAACAGAATTCGTACAACATCAGCAATTCGAATTATTTCGGAATAGAGGTGAATGAATTAGCCGTTAAGATATTATTTGATCAGAAGATACTGCAGACAGCTACGAATATGACAGTTATAGAGGTAAGAAACTTTTTAAATAGAAGCACTTATAATTACATGTACATTCAAATTCCGTACTGCGTCTAAAACTAGATGGCCTACGAAAGGACTAAACCTTTCAGAAGGATTTATTTTATTTTATTTTTCATATAAATATTACCCAACGGATTCGCATCCAAGTTCACCGCACACATTACTCTAAATAACCATGACGAAAATGCTTAATTTATACGAATTTATTGATTGTTGTTCATAATAGAGTACTAGTTACAAAGAAAATAAACAATATGACACAAAATTGACATAATTTAGCCCAATCTGAACT
>JBCAUI010505151.1:0-13012 GCA_038406195.1 Haplosyllis anthogorgicola | reverse complement strand
TCACTTTTTGAGCTCGCAGCAGAACCACCTTGCTGTCTACAGTAGTCTATCAACGCAAAGCGTGATAGACTAATGAGTGACAAGTGCTAAAGACGCTGAATATAAAAAAATTAAAGGAGCCGCCTTTTGCCAAAGGTTTGGCCGCACATCTGTCGAGTAGTCACTGCCCCGGGAAATCACCCATCAATACAAAGTTGCTAAACAGCAAACATCCCCAACCCTAAACCCTCGTTCCCGATCGAATTTCCCATTACATTAACAAAATAGTTGAAAATACCAATGGCACTCAATTCATTTTTTAAAAGAAAAGTTCTAATCTAATTGATCACAAGACGTAATGGGTGGCAACATTTTTTCTGATCAACTTACTTTTGAATTGCTAAAGCAAATAGAATACATACTTCGGGGCCTTGTTATTGCCTTAATTTCCATATTTGGAAAAAGTATGAAATCAAAGCAAATAATATGTAGTAGTTTTCTTAGAAATGTTCAATCGGAGGAGATATTCTGGATTTGATCACTTGGGTTAACAATGCACAGCGACATTAATTTATTGCGTAAAACAATAAGGTAGATGTATGGATTTATTTGGCAGGGATTTAGTACACATGTATCTGTGTGTACGAACTGGTACTGTGTTGTACAAGACACTCTACATCGAAACAATAGGGTCAGGATGACACTGACTTAGGGAGACCGAAGGGTGAATTTTGTCACTTCACTGTAAAGCCAAGAAATGCAATTTGTCCATAGACATCAACACACACACAGCCCCACAAAATTTTAAGGAAAGTTCAGGAGAATTTTATAGGTGGAAAATAGATAGGAAAAATAGGAGATCTGAATAAATTTTAATTGTAAACATAATTTGTTATTTTAATTTGTTATAACATAATTTGTTAATTTGCAATTTACATGATAATGAATTTTTAATTTAATCTTTAAACAATTAAACACAAACGGTTGAAGATAGTGTGTAACACATTTAAAATATTGCTGTGGATAATATTAAAACAATATTTATGATGTTGCTAAGCTGCACCTATTAGGTCTTTTTGGTAGATTTTAAACTATCGTATTTGGTCTTTGGTGTAAATTGCGTCAGAATATTTTGACAACACCGGGCAAGTCTGGACAGTTTCAACAGTTCAGTTTTGCAAAAGAAAAAAAGAGATAAATACATGTAATTAAATCAAGACATAAACAGTGTAAAGTGACTCTAGATTTCAATCTGAGACTGAATATATTCTTATCACAGACGGTATGTAGGATTTTCATCGTCTGTGATCTTATTTAGAACAAAATACCAATTGAACATAATTTTTCTTAAATTCTTCGGAGGCCCTTAAACGATCCAGATACATCAAAAGATTTGAACTCAGACCCAGAATGTCTGCACCTCTTGTCAAAGTCTTGAGTTATTTGTCATTCACCTCATTATTCTACCACATTGTGATTTAAGACCGGGTTATTTTAGTTTTATCAGACCTAGAAATACGTTTTACATGTAAAACAATGAGAACCCTTTTTTCAATTGCACTAATTCTTTCTTCAAAATATTGGGAAGAGTATTTTGCAATTTTTTCTGGGGTCATGTCCACATCCAGTGCATGTGCGCGTGTGTGTCTGTGGATGCTTGCGTGCGTGTGTGTGTTTGTGTGTACGTGTGTGTGTGTGTGTGTGTGTGTATGTGTGAGCTATCACTTTTATATTTGTTGTGTTTTACAAAGCCATATCAAAGACCCTGGAGTAGTCTTCGGCCATATTGTAGATGAATTTTTTTATTCTCTTTTCCAGCAGTATCATTAACATTTAGCTTTAAATAGCATGTGCCGTATTTACTTTAAAGATAAGAAAACTCATAATGGCATCCGATTAACGTTTTGTGGAGAGACATTCCGATAAAATTATTTTTAATATGTTGTATTTTGACCCATTAAGAGATTAATCTGTTGAACGTTTATACTTAATTACTGTTTATTTCATTAGTTTATTATTTTAGTCTGTAAAATTTTGTCATTTGTAAAGGTGGGGCAAACAATAATTCTGTGAATTTACTTTGGTTTCATGAATTAATATGAAGCTATTAATTGTTTACTCAGAGAATTCACAATGAAACAATATAACTGTTCTTCGTAATTAGACACTTGCTTTATGGGTAAATTATGTGCATAAAAATATGTGCAATTTTCTCCAAAAAATTAATGTGTCTTGTTAGATATACTGTCAATGTATTTGTACTAAAGCATACAGCAAACATAATGAAATTCTTCTGAATGTGATTAACCTGAAGACATATTGTAAGCATTTGTTTTAAAGCCAAAGCATTCTCTTATTTGTAGTAAATTTAGTAAGTAAGAAGAAAGGAAACTGCTCGCAACCATACACATGTATGGGATGTAGCAAGCGCCATGTAACCTTTGATAATTGTATCAAAGACGAATTCCCTCAGGTGAACAATGTTGGAAACATTCTTGTTATTGCATCCGAAGCATCATGCTTTATTTTTCTTGAATATAAAGACAAACTTTGGACACTGAAAGAAAATGAATATTACGAAGCAATGATAAAATCAAGAGCTTTTCATTAATTTAAACAATCGAATTTCACGCTTTAAATAGCGGACTGCGGAAAATGTGCTGGCAATTGTGTGCATATTTAGTTTGAACAAAGATACTTTTAAATACTTCTAATAGAATCTTTGGTTTACAGATAAGAAAACTGAGTTTTTATCTGTATACACAGGCCTGCGTGGACTTCTGTTCTATTGAATCAGTCTATTTTTTAAACGTTAAACGTTTTTTTTTTATTTAATCAGCTTAAAGGAAAGAGCGGGTGTGGCCCGTACTGTGCTTACTAGGGAAGACCAGCACAGCGTAAATTTCTATTGTTCCCAGGTCCACTTAATTCTCGACATAGTGTCGATGTTGCATTTGATATTTCATTGTATGCAATCACTCAAGAATGAAAAAACCATTTTAAAAGTAGAAATAAAAATTAAAAAAAAAACAAAACAGAAAATAACCAGATGGATAAACTGTCACGTGTGGGCAAGACTCACATACAAAAATTATAGAAAGTGATCATACCCTTCAATTAAATCTGTTAATTTTTTGAAGACATCGTTCATATTAAAACGTAGCAATTTAATTTTGACGAAACTTTTAAATTCATTTGTAGTTTATTAGTACCATATTTCCCCATAAATAAGCCCTGGGATACTATTTGGAAACTGGGTATTTTTCTCACAAGAATTTTCAGACTCCGCACAAGCCCATGGTCTTCTATTTGGGGATGCAGTGCAATTCTTATTTTAAACAATTGGCTATTTTTGCAAAAAAATTATTTCACATATTAACAAATTCTTCTTTAACATATTAATATATTTCGGGGAATAAGATAAACTCGGTAGTTACGTTTAGAACCTACTTCCCTGTGAGGAGTGATTTATGCATTTACCCGAAGGCCTCGTATCTCATTGCCCCGCATAAACCCGTAGACGAATTATTGTGTTTGATCAAATACCGTATATTGCCTAATTAACGCGCATGCCCTAATTAACGTGTACCCCCTTTTTTTTTGCTCAATTATGCAACTTTTTGCAAACATCAGCTATGTACCTTTGGTATGTAATACTTTGAATTTTTTAATTCGTCACACTTTTTTCACTAAAACTACTACCTACTGTGTAGATTAATATTTTTTGAGATGTTAGTTACCATTGTTTCACAAAAATATACTCATAAAATCATGAATGTTGGGTGTCATAAGGTGCGTTTCTATTTGCCGTCTTAAACAGAAGCTGCCTGGGAGTCGGCGGTAAAGGTCCTTAAATAACGCATATGTACAAAAATAACTCCTACGCGCATGTGCGTTAATTAGGCAATATACGGTACACATATATCCAAAGATTATTCTAATAGTATTCAAATGTGGGGCAACACTTTTGTACCTGTGTAACACTGAGTGACATTTTCGAACTACGAGGTTCTTACCCCTGGGTTACTCACATAATCCCACACAAAGGAACTCCGAATACCTATTAGCTAGTAAAAGCTAGTTAGCTACGTACCATATTATTCATAAAAAAACCCTGGACCTTACGATTACTTTTAATATGCAAAATTTGCTAAGATTTTAGAAATAAAACAGGTTACAGTAGCTTGAAATTATTTAAATACAGTAAAATCTGTATTGGGCGAACTCCCCACTCTCCCTGCGAAAAAGTACGCAGATGACAGTAGGTACACCCAATAGAGAGTCCATTGGAGAGTATTTTGTCATTATCAAAGAATTTTCTGTACATGTGTGCCAACATTAGATCACTGGTGCACATTTTTTGTAAATAAATTAAATAGCTAACAAACTTAGGCATAAATTAATTTAAAAAGCAATGTAAATTTATAAATTAGGTTGAAATTAATGTTTGATGACTCATCATTTAAGGCGATGACATGCTGTGTCATGTGGAATACATTGGTAAATGTTCACGAATTCTCAATATTATTGAGTACATGGTTTGGGTATGACAGTAAGTATGCCCAATGGAGTATAAACTATTAATAAAAATGCTTGGTGACTGAAAAACAGTACGTGGATGACAGTAGTACGCCCAATGAGGGGTACGTCCAATGCAGATTTTACTGTACAGTAAAACTTGTCTTGGGCGAACATTCTTTTGGGCCAACGCAAAGCAATTGACGAACTACTTTGTGATCACCAATTTCATTTTTTGCACTAACTTCACACTCTTTTGGGCGGACACACTGTCATCCACGAACCATTCATCACGCACAGTAGGAAGTCCGCGCAAAACAAGTTTCACTGTATTCCAAAAAGGAAAAATCAAGATAATAATCTGTCATACTAACAATTGTAAAAAGATAAATTTTACGTCAAAGCGTAGTCAAAAAGGGTGTGACGGGTAAGAAAGAACTGGGGACCTAGTGCTTGTTATTAATTTTCCGTGTAAAACAATTACATCTTGGAATCCCACCAATCAATTAATTTCTGCAAAAAAAATGAGGGCCCTTAAATTGCAGACGTATCTATGACCAGGAACAATACGGCTTTTTTTTATATTTGTGGGGTTTTTTCCATTCTATTTACTTCCTTTAGTATTGTAAATATTAGGTCCAATTCTTTATAATTCAAAAGTAGGATAAAAAACGTTGTGACAGTCTCAAACGCTACCCTGTCTCGAGAGCGTGCATTAGTGAATCGAATACCGATGTATTGATCAGTGAATTGAATAATTGGGATAATCGATTCTAAATGTTATCATTGGATAATCGGCACTAATTAATTTAGGTGCATATTTAAATTAAATTTGATATTTCTTAAATGAATTCAGTGAACAATTTTTGTCTTCATTAAGATTTAATTTAAATCTGCATCTTTCAATTAAAGTTGACATTTTTTTTAAAATGAATTCAGTAAATAACATTAAAATTTACAAATGGAAGTAAAACATGCTGGAAATCTACATTATTGGTTCAATGGAAACATCAAGGACACAATGTAAACTTAGTATGAGTTCCTTTAAATGTGGTGTAACAATTTTTTGGGGGGCAGGGGCAGCAATTCTTCACATATTTGCATAGTTTTACCATATGAATCAAATCTGACAATGAATTGGATAATCAATCAATTTTAGTGGTTCGATGATGGATGACAGCTTTAGGCCGATGATCCCACCTCTACTTTAGTGGTGTGCACTCCTGAGCCATGGCCGGGCAATGATACGCGCTTTCGAGCCCGCGCGCTCCCAGTCCTGTATGCATTTCATTAAATGAGGAAAAATTCATTTGGTGGGATAGGCTTTCTTTGACAGAGTTAGACTGTCGGAAAAAAATTGAAATGTCCCAGTATATCTGTAGCCGCTTTCATATTCGGCGAAACAGATGACTAATTATTACTTCCTGTTAACAAAACGGGGAATTTAAAACGGGATCTGAACCTTTCAAGGCTTTTTAATATCAATTTGAAGTACATTTCCTGCCAAATTACAAAAATCAATAATTAAAAATAATTAAGATGATTTAAAAAGATGTCGCATTATTAAAAATAATGTTCATACACAAGGTCCGTACGTCAACATTTTACAGTGACGTTTTCACTAAATTTTAATAATAGTTTGCAATGCACACTTTGACATTATTTTAATTTTTCAGATTGTCACACTTTGAAACTCTTATCCAAATTAATTTTAAAAAAAAACCCAGAAGCCTGCATACATTGCATAGCTTCGACGGGAGGTTGCTGTTTTTGAAACAACCAAATTTGGTCCAATTTTTTAGATCTATAAATTACTCGTACCATGATACCAAGCCATATTCAGTAAAGTACACATTTATCCAGAACTTCAACTGATCGAAACTTATCAAGCCTTGATTAACATTGATCACATTGTGAAGAGGTTTTCTATTGTTCGGCTGACATCACCCTTTGTTACATAAGAACATAAAATAGGAGTAACAGGTACAGGGTGAAGTGTGTGCGTATTTACAGAGTAACATAGTGATCGTCACATTAAAAACGGCTTCTTTCAGTAATAATAGGCCAAGCGTGAACTGCGATTTTGGGGGCGTACTAGGACTCGGATTTTTTTCCATTAAATTCTTATTTACCAGTAAAATGATATTTATTTTCTGGCCGGGAATAAGATTTTTTTCGCAATCAACCGGCAAAGGAAATGAATGCATATGCCCAAAAACAAATAATTTCCAGCATCAACTGTACATAAATAAACCCTAGACGTAATCTTTATGAAAACACCAACGAAGATGTAATTCGTGCCAGTGTTTACAAAGTTAATCACAGTATTGATATTTATACAAGACTGATATCATAAATATAAACTTACATTGACACTTACATAAGCTGTATCAGATAATGCGAGACACAATCTGTTTGTTTGCCGTTTACAAAGGTAAGAAATTTGGAGTGTGTTAAACCGGGAATTACCGGGAAGAGACTGAATACTTACCGATAAGGAAATTTCTACCGAGGTCCGAGTACTAGGGCGTATTCTGAGTACGCCCCCTTGTTGGATTACGTATTAAAATTGAGACTTGTAAAAAAAAACCCGTAACTTTTCTCTTCTGCCTTTTTGCTAATTTTTAATTGAAAATCCAAACAAATACAAGATTGCATTAATGAAGTACGTTTATTTATTTGTTTATTTTTCCGGATCGACGCTCTCAGAAAACCTATCAGTGAACAGTAATCCGACATATTAAAAAAATCTGACCTACGTAAGCAGGCAAACAATACTTCCTGAAATATAATTCAGGGGTGGATCAAGGATTCCCCATTAGAGGGGTGCGACGAAGCAAAGTGGTTGGAGGGGGCGCCCTTTAATATTTTCCTGCAAAACCCTATCCGCGTGTTTTTATAAACCTTAACGCAGCGTCCTTAACGCACCAACGCTAACACTGTGAGCCCAATGCTAAAGAAGCGGTATTGGACTAACTGCACACGCGTTAAGGGCTATGAAAACGCGCTGTAAGAAAATCAAAGAAATTCGGGTTGTTGGAGCGCCCATGGATCCGCCAATGTAACTTGATTGATTGATTAATTAATTAATTGACGAAACTCTTACCTGTATATAATTGTAGCTACCTGCCGTCCCTGCATGGAGACGACATCCTTCCAGTGCACGAACTGTAACTGTATTCCCGCCCAGTGGTACTGTGACCATGACGACGACTGTGGAGATGCGTCAGACGAACCCGCCAACTGCAGTGAGTAATTTTGCGGATCGAAGTCCATAATAATGGGGCCACTGGTACTCTCTGTTTGGAACCTGGGCTTCAAAGCATGTGTTATGATATTGTTTGGCACCCGCTCTCTGCTCTCCTGGAGAATAAACTGTATGTGGATGTTAGCAGGCAACCGGCCACACTGCTCAAGTCATTTTCAATTTTTGATGTTTTCATACTGTGCATCAAATTCCAAGAACTCAACCCTGGTGTGAGTTATCTCTGGACGCTATCAATCCCACACAGAGCCAACCTGCTATCCTTTCCTCCCATGTGGGCTGGTACAAATTTTACACCTTGGTATGGTTTGGTTGTGATTTAAATTGACACTGCCCTTTGCTATGGGACTCAACAACTGCAGTGAGTACTCATCCCTATGCATTGAAATGTTAGCTTTGCAAATGAGATATTCCTACACTTTTGGCGTTTATTTCTTTCATTCTATTTATTGTAGCGGAGTTTTATGCTCAGTTACTTTGCTTTTAGTTATTTGACTGAACGCAAATATTTGGCTTTTGAGGTAAAGTTGTAGCACATAATTTGGTGACAACAAAGCATTGGCGGATCTAAGAGGGGCGCAGAATTTTTTCCATTTTCATGCGGTTTTGCCTGAATTTTGGGCAAAAATAGGGGTGGCGCCTCCCCCTCCTCCCCCCAGTCGGGCGCACCCGTACGGGAAATCCTGGATCCGCCACTGCTAGCTTTAAAATTGTGTTTTAATTCATTTTATTTTGATTTTCTATTATTATAATATTGTTAAGCATATTTGAAAACTTCACATTTGATGCTATCAATGTTAAAAAGTAATGTTGTGACGACTGCTTTCCCATTTCACACAATCGAAAGTTTACCATGAAAATGAGTTGCGTAGATCAACATCCCTCCTTGTGGAGTCTGGTGATGTAATCCTTTAGGTTTTTTTCTCATTACGATTAAATTATATTGTAGATTACACAACCTGTTCAGGGTCTCAATTCACCTGTGGAAACATGAAATGTGTGCCACAGTCCTGGGTCTGTGATGGCATGGATGACTGTGGTGACTCCAGTGATGAAGATGGTTGTGGTAAGTTTGTAAATTCAATTGCGTTTGCATTTTGATCATCACAATAACAAGTTGTTATATTTATTTAAAAAGTAATTGATGGTGTAAGTAATACCTAATGGACGGTAACCATTGGCGGATCCAGGATTTCTCGTACGGGAGGGCGCCCGGCCCGTAGGAGGGGGAGCCCCAACCCAATTTTCACCTATTTTCGCCCAAACATCGAGAAAAACTGCATGAAAATGAAGAAATTTTGGCCGTGGGGGGGGGTGGGGGGTGGGTGGCGCCTCCTGCGCCCCTTATAGATCCGCCAATGGTAACAAAATGTGCACGTATCAGTCGCTGCGTCGATTTTTTTAAAGACGCAAACGCAACGCAACTCGCATCCACTCGAAAGTTTCGACTTCTTTAAAAAGTAGGTCAATGTTAAGGGCGCGAAATACAAATCACGATTTGACAGCATGCGTGAACAACATGGTTAGGAACAAAAGGGGTGCCAATCACCAAGTTCTAGATATTCTTTGGGTAGAACAAGATTTCAAGATAAACCAGATTGTAGTGTTGAAAAAGTCTAATGGGAATTCATCTGACCTGAAGTTCTCACGGTTCCACCTTTCTCTTTTAATGAGGGTTTGAACGATAAATGTATTGCTAGAACGGCAGAAAAGTCATTAAAAGAGAGAAGTTGATGAATGAGTTGAGTGGATGGCGCAAACGGGTGGTTGGGTGGTTAGCACAGATGAATGGTTGGGCGGGTAGCACAGGTGAATGGTTGGGTGGGTAGATAAATGGTTGGGTGTCTAGCACAGGTGAATGGTTACGTGTCTAGCACAGATGGATGATTGGGTAGGTAGCACAGATGAATGGTTGGATGGGTAGCACAGATGAATGGTTGGGTGGGTAGTGTAGACGGATGATTGGGTGGGTGGGTAGCGTAAACGGATGATTGGGTGGGTGCCATAGATGAATGGTTGGGTGGGTAGCGTAGACAGATGAATGGGTGGGTGGGTAGCGTAGACGGATGATTGGGTGGGTAGCACAGTTGAATGGGTGGGTGGGTAGCACAGATGAATGGTTGGGTGGGTAGCACAGTTGAATGGGTGGGTGGGTACCATAGATGAATGGTTGGATGGGTAGCACAGATGAATGGGTGGGTGGGTAGCACAGATGAATGGGTGAGTGGGTGGGTAGCACAAATTAATGGTTAGTACCCTCTGTTTCGGACTTGCAGTGAGTGATTGTCTTATTTTATTTCAGGAGCGTACACATGTCGGCCTCAGCAGTGGGCGTGTCCGTCCAGTGGTGACTGTATCTACATAAACCAAGTCTGTGATAATAAAAACGACTGTCCGAATGGGGAGGAGGAAGGGGCCACATGTGGTCAGTACCTCACATTGTTCCGTATCCTTTCATGTTAAATTTGCAACTTGTAGCTGCAGAAAGTAGCTATCAGTAATTCATTGCGTACATTGTATTTACAGGTGGACAAAATTGTGCCAGGTTAGATTGTGATCATGACTGTCATCCTACTCCCTCTGGTGGCAAGTGCTTCTGTCAGGAAGGTTTTATGATCGACACATCGGACAACAGAACATGTACAGGTATGAACATTACGGTCATTTTGTCGTGTTTAACTCCTAGCGGGAAACTCACCCAGTTTTGCTGACTTTTATGTCCATGTGGGATAGTGAAGACTATTTCCATGTTCATTAGGTATCAGTTTTACACCATTGTTTTTCTGTGCTCTCTCCACGTTGACCGGGTTCTAATTTTACGCATTGGTATAATCAGCCAAGTCTTGAGTCTGCACAAGCAACTACATGTACTAATAGCTGGCATTGGTGGCCAGTGAAAGAACTGTAGCACAATATTACAACGCAAGAACACATGTAAAAAAGAAGCACAAAGGCCCAGTTACCACCAGAAAACTCACTGAGTACAGTATCAAAGAGATGAGCCCTGAGCCATCCCAGCACAAACCCAAGGCTTACACCCCACAGAAGATCAAGACTAGGCCCTACTACAGTCTACCATACAATGCCAGAGATTACATTTACCAACAAACACTGAAACCGGATAAAAAACCAGTTTTATTCCACCCACCAGCCACTACACCATCTACCCCTGGGGCCCTAGACTGCTGTTCCCTATCAGAACTAAACCAGATGAATAAAGAACTGTTAGCTGAACTTGAAATATCAGATAGTGAGAGTGAGACTGAGTACCAACTAGAAGACCACCCTGAAGACTGGTTGATCCTGGACTCCATAGGGGACACTAGTCCCCAAGACTGTTAATTTATTTTTTAGAAACTGAAAAACATTAACTTTGTACACCTACAGAGACTATATATCATGAAACTGTACCCTGACTACGCATAGTAACCCTCCCTGAAGAAAATTTGTAATTGAAACTGCAGTCAGAGAACTCAATATTTATGTAAATTTGGCCCATTAAAACTCAAATAGAACCGTACATTTGATGTTGTAGTATTTATTTTTCGAATATTTCTACTTTTCCACCATACTACTGTATCTTAAAGATCCATCAAATATCAAGAACCACATACCCATCAACAGAAGCCCGAAAAACAGTTGTTGAGGAGGAATCTGAGCAAATCACACCATCCAAACCTTCTCTGTATCGAGTAGATCCAACTCCAGGTCGCTAAGACCCATTTTGAAGCCCACAACAAGCTGAAAATAGACGAAAGAAGACTTAAACTGAGAGAAAATCAGCCAAAAACGCCATTTTTTCGAAAACCGGAAGTGACGTCACAACAAATCTACCAACTTCCTGTCTGAAGTATTAAACAGCGCGGATCGGCGCCGTTTGGACGATCGGAACCACACCTATACCAGATCGTGAAAATTGATATAAGATGAGCACAACACAAGAAGATAACGCCAATAACACCAATTCTGAGCAAACTGAAGATTTTCAAGACACAAGCACCAACTTAGTGACTACTGAGACTGACTTGAACAGCACACAACAAGGTTACATCAAAGCAGTGACTAAATTAGTCAGATCTATTGAAAGAGCCAGCCACCACACAACACTACTGAACAGAGCCATTGTGACAAAGAGACCACCCAAGGGACTAATACCAAGAATCAGCCCCAAGATCCCAGATCAACCTGCCCTCTTCATAATTAAGTGGGAAGGAGTACAACAACAAGCTGCATTATTACTAACTGAAGCACTGAAGGACTATTGGACTGACAGAGCCAGTAGACTACAAGCAGAACTGGACCCAATACTTGACAGAATCAAACTTGAAACATCACCACAACAATGGACCAAAATCCAAACAATAATGGATACCATAAGAAGAGATACCCTAATGGACCTAAGAAGAAGAAGAGCCAACCCCAGATCAGATCAAGGCACCCAAGGGACCCAGGCACAACCCCAGGGCCAGCCCCAGGCCCCCAAAAGAACCATCATCACCGCAGGTTCAAGAAGTACATCACCAACAACATCATAAATAAGAGCAATTACACCCTCAATAGAGAAGAAACATCATTACTATCTAAAGGCCTCAACTTCATACCCACCCCATATAAAGAACATCCAGCCAAAATTCTACAAGATTTTCTACTATTTGACAGGAAACTAAGACTGAAATATCATTTCCATAGAACACAAGACAAACAAGATGACTCATCATCAACATCATCAGGATCCATAGAAGAAGAAGAAGACATAGTGCACACCAATCTACTGCATCCCAGCAGTGGATGGACCCCCCAATCAGGCCAAGACCCATTCTTGGATACCTATAGAAGTTCTACACTCAAAGAAGTAATAGAGAACCTAGACAATACAAAGAAGAAATACAAGAAGAATTTAACCAAAAAAGAAATTACAGCTATCCAGACACTGAGGAACAACAAAGACATAATCATCAAACCAGCTGATAAGGGTGGCTCCATTGTCATCCTGAACACTCAAGACTACATAAATGAAGGACTCAGACAATTAGACAACATACAACACTATGAACCATTAGATGAAGACCCAACCAAGACATACAATGGACAGATACTACTCATACTCAAACAAGCCAATAACTTAGGAATAATAGATGACAAGACACAGAAGTCCCTATACAACAAATTTCCCAAGATCCCAAACTTTTATATGTTACCCAAAATCCATAAGACCAACACACCAGGAAGACCCATAGTGAATGGAATAGA